>JAAWVA010000670.1:0-19461 GCA_015227895.2 Colaptes auratus | reverse complement strand
GCCAGGGTGGATGTGGCTGTGAGCAATCTGATGTAGTGTGAGGCGTCCCTGCCCATGCCAGGGGGGGTTGGACCTAGATGATCCTTGAGGTCCCTTCCAATCCTATCAATACTATGATTCTGTGATTTAGAAAGGCATACCAGGAATATAAGCTGGTTTTCATTCAGAATTAATCAGGAAGGGCTGATTCAGACTCAATACATGAGATACTCAGATGTGGTTTTTGCTTGATTTTTTTTTGCATGACCAATCTTCAGATCTTTAAGCTCATCAGTTAGTGTTAGTTATGCCACTGATAGAAGGACTCTGTGTGCCTTCCTTCTGCCTTGTGGTGTCTCTTTAAGTCAGTCTGTCTTTTGTTCATTCTCTGCTCTGTTAAATATTGACTTAATGTCGTTTTGTATTAGAAGTCAGGTCTAGAATTTCCACTTTTTATATTTTCATTGTAGTAATTTTCAGCAGAAGTAACAGCACTATTTACAGAATACAGAATTAGCCAGGTTGGAAAAGACCTTCCAGATCATTGAGTCCAACCTATCACCCAACACCATCTCATCAACTAAAACATGTCACTAAGGGCCTCAACCTGTCTCTTCCTAAACACCTCCAGGGATGGGGACTCCACCACCTCCCTGGGCAGCACATTCCAATGGCCAATCTCTCTTTCTGGGAAGAACTTCTTCCTAAAATCCAGCCTGAACCTCCCCTGGCGCAGCTTGAGACTGCACATAGTGCAGTAGTTCCATTTCATGGCTGTCAACTGCATATAAAAGAGAAAACAAGAAGAAAACTGTGGGTAAATATGAGGAGTTAACACATAGAAGCATAGAAGCATAGAATCAATAAGGTTGGAAAAGACCTCAAAAATCACCACCTCCCTGGGCAGCACATTCCAATGGCCAACAACTCTTTCTGTAAAGAACTTTCTCCTCACCTCGAGCCTAAACTTCCCCTGGCACAGATTGAGACTGTGTCCTCTTGTCTGGTGCTGGTGCTGGGAGAAGAGACCAACCCCCACCTGGCTACAACCTCCCTTCAGGTAGTTGTAGACAGCAACAGGGTCTCCCCTCGAGCCTCCTCTTCTTGAGGCTCACCAACCCTCGCTCCCTCAGCCTCTCCTCCTTTTGTAGTAGCAGCATCAGGAGGAGTAGTACTAGTAGTAGTAATTCACAGTAGTAACAGTGAATTTAATTGAACACACTCTAAATAGCCCACTGATTTTTTTTTTCCAGGCTGCTCAGACTTTTATACAGTTGTGTTTTAATGATGTTCATTTCTACAGACCAAAGAATAAAACCTCTTAGATTTAACATTGTGGTTCCTTGATGAATATCCACATTCACTTAGCAACCAGTCTCAAAGCTGTCTTAAGTGGCTTCAAAAGAAAAGATAGCTTTAGACTGTGAGTGTTAATAGATGAGAAGAGGGGAAAATTCAAATGAGGATGCTGCCTGGACAAGTATGTGTTTGTGCACCAAAAATTACGAGAACTGCAGTTAAAAGTTAAAAGAACTTCCCATAAAAAACCCAACTTTTGCATTTCTGTGACTTCTAAAGGGGTGGGAATCAGGAATTTCTCAGAGTTCCACTCTGAGGTATTCCTTCTTCTCTTTGGTCTATGAACTAAAAAGGAGGTTTGACCCCAGTCAGAAAGCATTCACATTCAGTTTGACTGAAATACCACAGAAACCCATGTGTACCATTAGAACTACTTAGATAAAACTAGACATTTGTTTATTGCCCATCATTAGAGTCTAAAATCTGTCCATAATTTTAATGATCTGCCTCACAAAAATGACTCATGAAAACATTTAACCATGTGCTTGGTTTTCATTTAAAACTCTGATTAAATTCCATAGAAACAAGGATGAGCAGAGGGCTGGGCACCTCTCCTGTGAGGGCAGACTGGGGGAGCTGTGGCTGTAGAAGAGGCTGGAGAAGAGAAGGCTCTGAAGGACCTGATTGTGGTCTTCCAGTATCTGAAGGGGGCTACAAGAAAGCTGGGGAGGGACTTTTTAAGGTGTCAGGGAGTGATAGGAGTGGAGGGAATAGAAAAAGAAATAGATAGATTCAGATTGAATGTTAGGAAGTAGTTCTTCCCCATGAGGGTGGTGAGACACTGGCACAGGTTGCCCAGGAGGTGTGGGCCTCATCCCTGGAGGTTTTGAAGGCCAGCTGGATGTGGCTGTGAGCAAACTGATGTAGTGTGAGGTGTCCCTGGCCATGGCAGTGGGGTTGGAACTGGATGATCCTTGAGGTCCCTTCCAATCCTAACAATTCTGTGATTCTATGATAAACAGGTAAAATTTAAGCTTGCCTTTGAGATTAAGTGTGAGCTTGAATATATTCTTGGTCAGATATATTCTTGTGAAATATTTTGGTGGTGTGTGATGGTTTGGGATCCGGATTGAAGGATACTGTTATTTCATATTGCAATTTGATCACAGGACATGACATAACCCAAAATAAATACAATAAAATTAAACAACCAAATAAATAAATAAATAAGGAATACAAACCCATTTAAAAAAAAATCAGCTGAAGCCTTAGGAAACCAGAGAGTATGCAGGTCCTATGAAAATGTGGTGTGATGGATCCAGATGACTGAAGCTTGAGCAGAATATTTTTTCCTCTATTTCTTTAGCCCTTTGCAGCAAAACTACTGATGTCTACACTCCCCTATGTAAGCCTGATGTATTCAGACTACCACAGCTTCAGCAGCTGTAGGCCAACTGCATCTCTGGGGTAAATGCATTGCCTGCAGGGATATATTTGATTCATAATGGCTACAGCTGAATTATAGGGAGTGCTGGAGTGTTATTTATGTTACATCTGAAAGTTCATTGAAATTATTTAGATACAGGTCCCTCAAAGGATGAAAGTACAACACAGGTTAGATTTATGTGGCCAAGGCCAGGTAAGAAATCCACAAGCTCTGCCTTAAAGCATAGGTCCCTCAACTTTCACCAGTCATTTTCTATGCATGCTCCAAGACCTTGCCTGGAGCCTACACAGGGAATTAACTCTGCCCTTAGCTGGTCTTAGCATCTAAGTATATTTGAGATTTACAAACTGAATCTATATGCCCACTGTGGTGGCCAAACTCTTTGCAAACCAGTTGGAGCACTTGAGGTATTTAAAAGCCAGGCAGATGTGGTGCTGAGGAACATGGTTTAGTGGTGACCTGGCAGTGCTGGGTTAATGGTTGGACTTGAAGATCTTAATGGTGTCTTCCAAGCAAAGCAATTCTATGATTCTAGGAAATGGAAAACCTGAGTTAGCCACAACTAATTTCTTGTATCTCCTAGAAGCATGACATTATCTATAGGCACTCTTGGGCACTTATTCTATGTACTACAGGCATGGAAAGTGATCAGGAAGTTGGGAAGACAGCAGGGGAAAGAGCTGTAAGAATTCAGGGATTCTCCATCCCATTTATTACCTGTGCTCCTGTGCAGAAGGGGATGCAAAGCCTCTAGGGCTAGGGGCAAAAAAATTAAACAGATCATAATGCTGTTTAGCCTACACAGAAAAATCTCATCTTCTATTCACCTAAATACAATTGTGTAACCCAGAAAGCTGACAAAATGAGCTAGAAATAGTGTGGCCAGCAGGAGCAGGGAAGTCATTCTGCCCCTGTACTCAGCACTGGTTAGGCCACACCTTGAGTCCTCAATTTAAGAAGGACATTGAGACGCTTGAATGTGTCCAAAGAAGGGCAATGAGGCTGGGGAGAGGTCTTGAGCACAGCCCTGTGAGGAAAGGCTGAGGGAGCTGGGGTTGCTTAGCCTGGAGAAGAGGAGGCTCAGGGGAGACCTTATTGCTCTCTACAACTACCTGAAGGGAGGTTGTAGCCAGGTCGGGGCTGGTCTCTTCTCCCAGGCAACCAGCACTAGAACAAGTGGACACAGTCTCAAGCTGTGCC
Source organism: Colaptes auratus (assembly GCA_015227895.2). Classification (NCBI taxonomy): domain Eukaryota; kingdom Metazoa; phylum Chordata; class Aves; order Piciformes; family Picidae; genus Colaptes; species Colaptes auratus. The sequence continues at coordinate 15,536 of JAAWVA010000670.1, read as the reverse complement.
TGGAGAAGTTTAGGCTGGATGTTAGGAAGAAATTCTTCCCAGAAAGAGAGATTTGCCATTGGAATGTGCTGCCCAGGGAGATGGTGGAGTCACTGAAGGTGTTTAGGAAGAGACTGGATAGAGTGCTTGGTGCCATGGTTTAGTTGATGAGATGGTGTTGGGTGATAGGTTGGACTTGATGATCTCAATGGTCTTTCCAACCTGGTTAATCTGTTCTTTCTGTTCTGTTCTTTTATTCTATCCATTCCATTCCATTCCATTCCATTCCATTCCATTCCATTCCATTCCATTCCATTCCATTCCTATGAGACAAGCAAATATTTCTGAAAGTAGAATTTTGTGATCTTCACCTGGACGATTTCTGAGTTGGTTACATATTAAGTTCCCCATTTTTCCACTTATCTATTCCAGATGCAATATGAAATCTGAAACAGTGATCTCTCCACCAGTAGGGTCATCATTAGCATCACAATGTAAAGTTAGATCACAGGATCACAGGGTGTTAGGGGTTGGAAGGGACCCAAAGAGATCACCAAGTCCAACCCCCCTGCCAGAGCAGGATCATATAGTCCAGCTCAGGTCACACAGGAATGCATCTAGACGGGTTTTGAAAGTCTCCAGAGAAGGAGACTCCACAATCTCTCTGGGCAGCCTGGTCCAGTAGTCTGTGACCCTCACAGTGAAAAAGTTCCTCCTCATGTTGAGGTGGAACTTCCTGTGCTGTAATTTATATCCATTGCCCCTTTTCCTATCACAGGGTGCAACTGAGCAGAGCCTGTCCCCTCCCTCTTGACCCCCAGCCCTCAGATATTTATAACCATTTATTCAATAACCTCTCAGTCTTCTCTTCTCCACACAAAACAGCCCCAGGGCTCTCAGCCTCTCCTCATAGGGCAGTGCTCCAGACCCTTCCTCAACCTCATAGCTCTCTGTTGGACTCTCTCGAGTAGATCCCTGTCCCTCTTGAACTGGGGAACCCAAACCTGGACACAACATTCCAGGTGAGGTCTCACTAGGGCAGAGTAGAGGGGGAGGAGAACCTCCCTCAATCTTCTGAACACACTCCTCTGAATGCAATCTGAAACTGGAATTGCACCAGGCTTAACATTTGACAGTCATCATCTCAGAGCTTAAAGCTGAAAGGTGTTAGAATGAAAAAAGAATATCACTCTGCTGGTAATACTTCATTACTTCATTTCTGAGTGTGTCAGACAGAGTTCATTTGCAAAGAATATAGCAGGAAGATATCCACACTATATTGCCATACAACAGGTCTTTGAAGAGGAAGAATTTCCAAAATCAAAGCTGAAACTAAGATTCCTCTATTTGTACTCAGGCATTTGTTGAAACAACCTGAATTTTGTAGGAGCAGAGATCTGAAAGGCATCCTACTCTCAGATCAACAGCTCTGATCTCCTGCTCTGGCAGGGTGTCTCATTGTCTTTTACAAACAGATCATGCACTTAAATACAAAGTTTTCTGCCTCTTTTATTGGGGGAAAGCTGTTCTGGAATTTCATTACTCTGCCAGGTAGAAACCTTCTGCTGATTTCCAGCTTACCTATATCCATATGACTAAGACTTAAGCACATAACTTTTTATGCTGAAGTCCAAAAAGGTTGTTGAGAGGCTATTTTTAAGAGAAAAAAAAATATCACATTTAGAGACAGATATAAGAACCTGAAGCCCCGGGGGTATATTTTCAGAATGGTTATGTGCATATGTCACTGGGCACCGACTGGCTTGAGAGCAGCCCTGAAGAAAAGGACCTGGGGGTGCTGGTGGATGAGAAGCTCAACCAGTGTGCACTTGCAGCCCAGAAAGCCAATCACATCCTGGGCTGCAACAAGAAGCATAGCCAGCAGGTCGAGGGAGGTGATTCTCCCCCTCTACTCTGCTCTGGTGAGACTCCATCTGGAGCACTGTGTCTAGTTCTGGAGCCTCTATTACAGGAATGATCTGGAGGTGCTGGAATATGTCCAGAAAAGGGCCACAAGGATGATCAGAAGGCTGGAGCTCTTCTCCTCTGAGAACAGACTGAGGGAGCTGTGGCTGTTCAGGCTGGAGAAGAAAAGGCTATGAGACCTTATTGTGACCTTCCAGTATCTGGAGGGGGCTACAAGAAAGCTGGGGAGGGAGTTTTTAAGATGTCAGGGAGCAATAGGACTGGGGTGAATGGAATAGAACTAGAAATGGGTAGACTCAGAATGGGTGTTAAGAAGAAATTCTTCCCCATGAGAGTGGTGAGACACTGGCACAGGTTGCCCAGGGAGGTGATAGAAGCTTCATCCCTAGAGGTTTTTAAGGCCAGGATGGATGTGGCTGGGAGCACTGCGTAGTGGAGGGTATCCCTGCCCATGGCAGGGGATTGGAACTGGATGATCCTTGAGGTCCCTTCCAACCCTAACAATTCTATAATTCTATGATTCTATAACTCCTCTGAAGGGTTAGGGACATGTGCAAGCTGGAGAAATGTGGCATGTATTATGGGGACTTAGTAGTTAAAATCTGCTTGGACTTGGAAATCGTGCTCTGCTGTGGCATTGTGCTCTGCTTCGCATGGTGCTCTGCTGTGTAATGCAGATGCAGATTAGCAGATTTCCTGATGTGCAAAGGACAGACACAGGTAGCCACATATTAGCATTGCCCACATACTGCCTCAAAGTGTGGAGGACAGGATCAACATAAAAATATTTAAGAGTAATAGAGGTGTGACTGTGCCTTTGTTTATACACCCTGCTTGTTTCAAATGCTGATCCTGTTTGCTGTTTGGAGAAGAGGGTGAGGAGTAGACTCTGAGTTTACAGAGAATCCAGTCAGGATGAGTCACATAGAATCATAGAATTGTTAGGGTTGGAAGGGACCTCAAGGAGCATCTAGTTCCAACCCCCCTGCCATGGGCAGGGACACCTCACACTGCATCAGGTTGCTCAGGGCCACATCCACCCTGGCTGCAAAAACCTCCAGGGACGAGGCTTCCACCACCTCCCTGGGCAACCTGGGTGGTGTCTCACCACCCTCATGGGGGAGAACTTCTTCCTAACATCCAATCTGAATCCACCCATTTCTATTTTTACTTCCATTCCCCCACATGCATGGCAAATAATTTATTTTGGTTTTATTGCTATTTTTTGAACATGAACCCAAAAGGCAGAAATTAAAATCTCCCTTCATTTTGGTTAATTGCAAAATGTTCACTGCATGTCACAGCTGTTGAAAAATCCTCCTGCCCCTGACTTCTACCTTTTGCTTCCCTCCTTTTCCTTGCTAACAGCTGCCAAGCAAAACAGTAGAAGGTGTTACATGAACTAACCGGGTTCCAACTGCTTGCCTTTGAGAGGGTTAATGTTACTTTCTTTTTTCTTCCTTGCTTTTACCCTGTGCTGACTAGAGAGAACACCCAGGTTCAATGAGTGACAAATCATTACAGACCGTACAGTGTAATTAAAAAGCACAGCCATTGATCAGCTATGAGCTCAACCTGAGACACACACACAAAAAAGTGAGAGGCCCAGAATAGCTGGCAAAACTTCTCATTGAATCTGTCTGAAATGGAAGATGTTCTCCCTGGAGGCATGGAGCGTGGCCCATTGTGCATTTCCATTAGAGATACATACTGACTCAGAGCATGCCATTGATGTTGGCCTATTTATGAAAGGCTGTTGAAAGAGGTTTCAGAGTTAATTGAAAAGAGCTGTTTCTGAAGTAAGGTAACTTCAAACAACACAGCTCTGAAATGTGTTTTAATGGACTGGAAATCAGGAAATTTCCATAGTGTGCATGAAATAAAAATGGGTGGCATGAACCGAAAGCTTCCTTGCCGTTCGGTGGGATGCTTTTATCATCATCATCATCACCACCGTTATTGTTGTTGTTGTGGCTATTATTATTAATAATTATTCATAGTTTCATAGTTTCATAGTTTCAGTTAGGGTTGGAAGGGACCACAAGGATCATCTAGTTCCAACCCCCTGCATGGGCAGGGACACTCTACCCTAGATCAGGCTGGACAGAGCACGTCCAGCCTGGTCTAAACACCTCAAGGGATGGGGCCTCAACCACCTCCCTGGACAACCCATTCCAGGCCTTCACCACCCTCACGGTGAAGAACTGTAGTTGCTCAATGGACAGTGACAAAAAAGCTTTGCTCTTGATTGACTAGAGGATCATTTTCTGGGGTCTCTAAAAAGTTTTCAGTAGGTGTCTTTATTTCACACAGTTATAACACAAGCTGCCTACAAGGAAGTGCCTCGTGTCATTGCAACCAGAAGGAAAAGCTCTTTTAGTTATCAGCTAGAAGTAGGTTCCAAGAACCTCTTTTGCCAAGGTAGGTTTTGTTTAAAATGTGTTTATTCTGAGTCCTGTGTCCAATTCTGGGCCCCTCAGTTTAGGAAAGATGTTGACTTGCTGGAACGTGTCCAGAGAAGGGTAACAAAGATGGGGAGAGGTTTGGAGCACAGCCCTGTGAGGAGAGGCTGAGGGAGCTGGGGTTGCTTAGCCTGGAGAAGAGGAAGCTCAGGGCAGACCTTATAACAATTGCCTCTACAATTGCCTAAAGGGAGGTTGTAGCCAGGTGGGGGTTGGTCTCTTCTCCCAGGCAACCAGCACCAGAACAAGAGGACACAGTCTTAAGCTGTGCCAGGGGAGGTTTAGACTGGATGTTAGGAAGAAATTCTTCCCAGAAAGAGAGATTGGCCATTGGAATGGGCTGCCCAGGGAGGTGGTGGAGTCACCATCACTGGAGTTAAGACCCACATACACATGCACACAGTCTGATAGAATCTGTGTAGAATGGAATAGAATAGAATAGAATAGAATAGAATAGAATAGAATAGAATAGATAGATAGAATAGACCAGGTGGGTGTTTCAGAAGAGACTGAATGAGGCACTTAGTGCCATGCTTGAGTTGGTGAGATGGTGTTGGGTGATAGGTTGGACTCAATGATCTTGAAGGTATTTCCAACCTGGTTAATTCTATTCTATTAATGATATTTCCATGTTAAAATTGAAGCATATGCCTAAAATCAGGCGTGTGTTTATTCAGGCATTTGTTTAGTCTCTGCCTCTAGCTGAGGTCTTGCACATAAGTTTGTGTTTAAGTTCCTGCTTAAATAAAAGCCTTTTCAGCAAAACACACACCTGAATTTCATAAATATAGTCACTGAGTGTATGTTTAACTCTCAGCTTGTGATTAAATATCTTGCCCAACTGAAAGCAACATACTTTCAATTTAGCTTTGAAAGCTTGGCAATGCTCAATAAAGATAGGAATGACCAAGCAAGATTTATTCCTTCTAAATTATTTTACAAGGATTTAGAGTTAGCAAGAAGGAAAGCAACTCCTTGCCCTTGGACAAAGTGAATTAAGGCAGCTGTATAGTAGGCAGGTAGAAAAGAACAAGATCAGGTTGTGAGATCCTTCTTCAGGCTGATTAATACCTAGTATCTTGAGGAAGCTTATAAACCCCAGTGAAGTGCAGGGGAAAGGTGAGAATAAAGTAATCCAGCACTCAGTAGAACACAAGTGGTAATCAACTTCTGACAAAGAGTTTGAACCGTAATGAGTGTTTTACGCTTCCATTCTACTCCTGAAGCTCTAAGTAATTCACAGGTTCTACCCAAAACCTCCCATGTTCCATTAAAAGAGATGACCTCACAGACATCAATTAACTTAATCTCACAAAACTCATTTAAAATAAAGAAGAGTTATCATCCCCATTTTTAAATAAGGAGTGAAATACAAGGATAGTAATGACTCCATACAAAACCTAGCCAAATCTGCAGAAACATTTAAATCCCAGCCTTGCCAGTATTTCATTCCTCACTTTATCTTCTGATAGTCCTGATTTTCACCTCCCCAAATCAATACCTTTATATTTTTTGGGGGTGGGGATTGTTGTTTTGAGGGTGCTGGAAAATATAATATATCCTAGTGTTAAATCCCACTAGAAATGTAGAAAATAGAGCCCACTAGGAAAGTAGGAGCTAGGCAAATGAATATTTGAGACATTTGTGACATTCAGATGTGGAGCTTGAACCTTCACTTCATTAAGAGGACCACGAGGGCCATGAAGATGATCAGAGGGCTGGAGCACCTTTCCTATGAGGACAGACTGAAGGAGTTGGGGCTGTTCAGCCTGGAGAAGAGAAGGCTCCGAGGTGACCTCATTGTGGCCTTCCAGTATCTGAAGGGGGCCTACAAGAAGGCTGGGGAGGGACTTTTCAGGCTATCAGGGAGTGATAGGACTAGGGGGAATGGAATGAAGCTGGAGGTGAGGAGATTCAGACTGGATGTGAGGAAGAAGTCCTTCACCATGAGAGTGGTGAAGCCCTGGAATGGGTTGTCCAGGGAGGTGGTTGAGGCCCTGTCCCTGGAGGTATTTAAGCCCAGGCTGGATGAGGCTCTGGCCAGCCTGATGTAGTGTGGGCTGTCCCTGCCCATGGTAGGGGGTTTGGAACTGGATGATCCTTGTGGTCCCTTCCAACCCTGACTGTGGGTTGGATGATAGGTTGGACACAATGATCTTGAAGGTCTCTTCCAACGTGGTCTATTCTGTTCCATTCTATTCTATTCCATTCCATTCCATTCCATTCCATTCCATTCCATTCCATTCCATTCCATTCCATTCCATTCTATTCTACTCTACTCTACTCTATTCTATTCTATGATTCTATTCTATTCTATGATTCTATCCTAAGAGCATTCTAAACACCAAAAAAAGAAAAAATGCTTTTAAAAGGGAAAAAAAAAAGAAAAGAGCAATTGCTTCTTGATGTTTCAATAAGAGCCAACCATTGAGCATCCAAGAATTCATAGCCCTTGAGTCCGGAAGGACTAGCTCTAAAGTTTGAGTGTGGAAGTGTCGTTAATCTCTTACAGCTCTTGCTCCTGGATCATTTGGGTTGGGTCCATCTGTCCAAATACACAATTCTAGATGGTCTAATTCTCACCTGAAAGTGTCATTTATTTATTTTTTTCCCTATCTGCTAAGCATAAAGGGAGATGGAGGTGACAAAAGCAGATATAAAGTATTTTACTGTAGACTGCTACACATGGGCACTTAGTGTCATTTCAGATCTCCTCCCCCCCCCCCCCCATCTCCTCATCCCCCGTCTGATGGAATCTGTGTAGGATAGGATGGGATGGGATAGAATAGGATAGGATAGGATAGGATAGGATAGGATAGGATAGGATAGGATAGGATAGGATAGGATAGGATAGAATACGATACAATACAATACAATAGACCAGGTTGGAAGAGACCTTTGAGATCACTGTGTCCAACCTATCATCCAACACCATCTAGTCAACTAAACCATGGCACCAAGCACCTCATCCACTCTCTTCCTAAACACCTCCAGTGATGGTGACTCCACCACCTCCCTGGGCAGCACATTCCAATGGCCAATCACTATGAAGAATTTCTTCCTCACCTCCAGCCTAAACTTCCCCTGGTGCAGCTTGAGACTGTGTCCTCTTGTTCTGGTGCTGGTTGCCTTGGAGTAGAGACCAACCTGGCTACAACCTCCCTTCAGGGACTTGGAGAGAGCAATAAGGTCACCCCTGAGCCTCCTCTTCTGCAGGTTAAGCAACCCCATCTCCCTCAGCCTTTCCTCACAGGGCTGTGCTCCAAACCCCTCCCCAGCTTTGTTGCCCTTCTCTGGACACCTTCCAGCAACTCAACATCTTTCCTAAACTGAGGGGCCCAGAACTGGACACAGGACTGAAGGTGTGGCCTAACCAGTGCTGAGTACAGAGGCAGAATGACTTCCCTGCTCCTGCTGGCCACACTATTCCTGATACAGGCTAGGATGCCATTAGGAAATAAGAAGACGATAGAATGAGGGTTTGGGAATGGCACTGCATAAACTCCTCACGAACAGTTCAGCACATTGACAATCTCAAGGTTAGAAACCTGGGTGTCCAACTGTGTAAAGTTACCATCAAGGTATTGCAACATCCTTCTAGAGGCAGATGGTAGCAGTCTGAAACGAACTATGCTTTCTCAGAGCTTAACTTCAGGAAGAAATTCAGACTGAATGTCACCTAGGCATTTAATTGAATCAGAAATTAATTCCCTAGGGTCAGCTGAGATCGAAACATAAACCTGACTATAATCAGCATAACAATGTTAGCTGAAATTATGCCTCTGAATGATAGCACCTAATAGAAGTGTAGGGCAAAGCTTCCCTAAAGAGGTATTAGAAAAATGTGCTGCCTTTTCTATAGCCTTTGATATTGGGCAAGATGTTGTTTGCATATTTCAAAGTGATCTGTAAGACCATCTGATTTTCATACAGGTGCCTGACTATAACCTTCAGATTTCATTATCCTTGTTGAGCAAACCAAAAATATCAACAAAACAACAAATTTGAAAATATAAGGCTGGAACCAAGTCTACACTGTTGTTCCTTGGTATGGAGATGCGTGACATGTTTGTCTTCAAAGCTGGTGGGCCTAGTGAAAGACACTAGAGAGATCTTGTCTTACAATATTTGTGTGATCATCCAACTCTTCCACCTTTAGAATCATAGAATCATAGAATTGTTAGGGTTGGAAGGGACCTCAAGGATCCTCTAGTTCCAACCCCCTTGCCATGGCCAGGGACACCTCACACTACAGCAGGTTGCTCACAGCCACATCCAGCCTGGCCTTCAAAACCTCCAGGGATGAGGCTTCTACCACCTCCTTGAGCAATCTGTGCCAGTGTCTCACCACCCTCATGGGGAAGAACTTCTTCCTAACATCCAATCTGAGTCTACCCTTTTCTACTTTTTTTCCATTCCTCCTAGTCCTATCACTTCTTGGAGCCCTAAAATGTCCCTCCCCAGCTTTCTTGTAGCCCCCTTCAGATACTGGAAGGCCACAATAAAGTCACCTGGGAGCCTTCTCTTCTCCAGACTGAACAACCCCAACTCCCTCAGTCTGTTCTCATAGGAGAGGAGCTCCAGCCCCCTAATCATCCTCACAGCTCTTCTCTGAACGTGTTCCAGCACCTCCAGATCCTTCCTGTACTAGGGGCTCCCGAGCTGGATGCAGACTCCAGGTGAAGTCTCATCAGAGGGGGAGAATCACCTCCTTCAACCTGCTGGCTATGCTTCTCTTGATGCAGCCCAGGATCTGATTGGCTTCTTTCTTTCATTTTGGCCATGGCCAGACACAGAGAACAAGACAGAGTATGCCAGCAAACTGCTGATCCCTCAAAGCAGACTCATATGTTCAGCTAGATTTGATTTGAAAATGAAATCAATGGGATAATGAACAGTAAGATCTTAAGATTGTTCAGTTTGGAAACACTGTATGGATGAACATCTTGTTTCCTCAGTAAGGTGTTATAATAGTCTGGAAAAGAGTGCTGTTTGCATCCCAGTTTGGATGTGAAACTAGCAAAATCACACTAGATCTAAACCTATGTGGCTTTAAGTGTGTTCTGAGTCCTGCAAATAAAGAGGAGAGGGTTAGAAGACAAAAATACCTATAGATATCTTTGTTAAGAACAAAATCAATGAATGAACAAGGGACAATACAAACAGAAATCAGCTTTTCAGTTTCTCAGCAATTAAAATATTACAGAGGTGGCCAAAGTAATATTTGAGTGAATAATCACATAAGTGACATCAAAATATGTCCAAAATTGTAATGTATTGAGCTTAGATTTGAAAGAGTTCTGATTTTATAAGCTTTCATACAGTTTAGAGCAGAATTATGTGTAAATTGTTTCCATTCTTGTTTTTCTGTGATGGCAACTGTGGGACTTAGCTGACTGCTGTAGCTTTTGGATCTACTGCAGCTCATGGGCCCCTACTGTTTTGAATAGATATACCTAACATTACACCTGTCCCAGCCCAGTCATGAGAAACTGAATCAATCTGTGAGCTTCTACTCAATGGAGTGGTACTCAGTGAAGATCTCCTCCAGGTTATCTCCTACTGAAGTGGGCAGTTTGACTGCCTAAGTTTTGCTACTTAGTGCAATTTCACTTATCACAGAATCCTAAAATTCACAAGATTGTGAAGGGACCTCTAGAGGTCATCTATACAATACAATACAATACACCAGGTTGGAAGACACCTTCAAGTCATCGCGTCCAACCTATCAACCAATCCAACCCACCTAAATACAATACAATACAATACAATACAATACAATACAATACAATACAATACATACAATACAACCCACCTAAACAACTAAACAACTAAACTGTGGCACCAAGCACCCCATCAACCCTCTTCTTGAACACCTCCAATGAAGGTGACTCAACCACCTCCACGGGCAGCCTATTCCAGTGGGCAATCACTCTCTCTGTATAGAACTTCTTCCTAAGATCCAGTCTAAACCTGCCCTGGTGCAGCCTGAGACTGTGTCCTTTGTTCTGGTACTGGCTGCCTGGGAGAGAGGGACCACCTCTGCCTGGCTACAACCTCCCTTCAGGTAGTTGTAGAGAGCATAAGGTCACCCCTGAGCTCCTCCTCTCCAGGCTAAGCAACCCAGCTCCCTCAGCCTCTCCTGATAGGGCTTATCTTCCAAACCCTCAAACTTTGTTGCCCTTCTCTGGACATGCTCCAGCAAGACAACATCTTTCCTAAACTGAGGGGCCCAGAACTGGACACAGGACTCAAGGTGCGATCCCCTAGTCCAACCCCCTTGCAGTAAGCAAGGACATCCCCAACTAGATCACCTGGACAGTTTCTGGGGATGGGGCTTCTGCTACCTCTCTGGGCAACCTGTGCCAGTTTTTCATCATAAAAAAATTCTCCCATATATTTATCCTGCATCTCCCCTCTTTTAGCTTAAAATCATCACCCCTTGTCCTATCACAACAGGCCCTGCTATAAAGTTTGTTCCCATCTTTCTTATAGGCCCCCCATTAAATAGTGAAAGGGCGCAATAAGGTATCCCTGGAGCTTTGTCCAGGCTGAACAACCTCAACTCTCTCAGCCCTTCTTCACAGCAGAGGTGAGTTATAAATGAGTGAGTTTAACCCTGAAGTTCACATTTTTTAACCTTTTTTGTTGTAGCTGTTTTGACTCTGTATTCTTATGGGTAGATATAGTAAAATGAACAATATAACAAACCAGATAGGCTATCTAATTTGATCTCAGAGATATGACCACTCTCACCATAAATATGGCTTTGGAAAAATAATTGTCCATTTAGACAGCAGAAATGCTGTGAATTGAGAAATGTACCTGGAAGAGGCAAGAGGACAGATTTAAATGCAAGCTGCAAATTAATCCCCCTCAATTATAAGATAAACTATTGTGTTATTCTAGAGCACTGATTTTTACCTATCACTGGATTTGCAGAATACAGAATTAACCTGGTTGGAAAAGAACTTTGAGATCATCGAGTCCAACCTATCACCCAACACCATCTCATCAAGTAAACCATGGCACCAAGCACCCCATCCAGTGTCCTCCTAAACACCTCCAGTGATGGTGACTCCACCACCTCCCTGGGCAGCACATTCCAATGGCCAATCTCTCTTTCTGTGAAGAACTTCTTCCTAACATCCAGCCTAAACCTCCCCTGGCGCAGCTTGAGACTGTGTCCTCTTGTTCTGGTGCTGCTTGCTAGAGAGAAGAGACCAACCCCCACCTGGCTACAACCTCCCTTCAGGGAGTTGTAGACAGCAAGAAGGTCTCCCCTGAGCCTCCTCTTCTGCAGGCTAAGCAACCCCAGCTCCCTCAGCCTCTCCTCACAGGGCTGTGTTCCAAACCCCTCCCCAGCTTTGTTGCCCTTCTCTGGACACGTTCCAGCAACTCAACAGCTTTCCTAAACTGAAGGGCCTTTAAAACTGATAACTATCCTTATGGAAAGCTTCTTCTACTATATAAATATTTAAGGAGGAAAAAAAAAAACAATTAAGGAGAAAGGGAGAAGGTTCTAATATAATGTAAATTGGGCTAATTCCACTTATCTGGCCAGAAATCACTTTTTTCCTTTTCTTCATGGAGTTAATCTACATCTGGAGCTAATGCAAAATAAAGGTGTATTTAAGCTGCTTGAGAGCTCAGGTACTTAAGAGTTCAGAAACAAAATCATTATAAGAAATGAAATGAGCAGGACATAATGAAATGTAATATCTACATTTTAATCTAAGATAAGATCCCAAATGTAAAGTAAGTTTTGGGAGAATTCTGTATATTGCCTTCAAATTACCAGGTCAGTCTGTTCTAAGAAAAGGTTTCCAGTGAGCACTTCTGAGGCACACAGACAAGACAATGTGCAACTCAAAATCCAATTACACAGGGAACTCAAGTTCACATCGGATTTCTCAGCTTGAATGCTCTCTGTGACATGGTCAAACAATAATGTGCAGTCTTTGACCTGCATGACAAATGGAAAGTTCAAATGAAGACTAAGTTGAGAGTCTTTAATAGTGTAAATCAAGTCTGGTTCAAGTTAGACATGGCTCATTCAAACAAGAATTATACTCTGGCTGGCACACAAGAGATTACCATGTAACTTGTGGCTTTACCACAGACCATTTACAAGACCTTTAACAGCTCACTTCAACTCTCTGTGGGGTGTCCTAAAGCCTAACTAAAACCCTGATTCTCAGTTTGAAGAGGTGCTGAGCCTGAAAGCACTTCCTGCTGAATCAGAAATAAAAGATACCCTTCACAGGGCAGGAATCCTCAGATTTCTGATCTACCTCACACCAGTACAGAAATGGAGGAACCAGGTCTTTCAGATTCATCATTGCCTTCAGAATTCAGATTTTTGGCTTCAGAATCTCCTTCTCCATCCTCCAAGACACTGATGTACATGGCAGCACTGACTTACTTATCAAAGCTGTGATCATAGAAACAGTGAGATTTTTACACATATTTTTCCTTCCAGGAGTGACCTCTTGAACGTGTCCAGAGAAGGGCAACGAGGCTGGTGAGAGGCCTCGAGCACAAGCGCTGAGAGGAGAGGCTGAGGGCGATGGGATTGTTTAGCCTGGAGAAGAGGAGGCTCGGGGAGACCTTATTGCTGTCTACAGCTACCTAAAGGATTGTTGTAGCCAGGAGGGGCTTTGTCTCTTCTCTCAGGCAACCAGCACCAGAACAAGAGGACACAGTCTCAAGCAGCACCAGGGGAAGTTTAGGCTTGAGGTGAGGAGAAAGTTCTTCACAGAGAGAGTTGTTAGCTGTTGGAATGTGCTGCCCAGGGAGGTGGTGGAGTCACCATCACTGGAGGTGCTCAAGAGAGGATTGGATGTGGCCCTTGGTGCCATGGTTTACTAGTCATGAGGTCTTGGGTGACAATTTGGACTTGATGATCTCTGAAGTCTTTTCCAACCTTGTTGATTCTATGATTCTATGAGTTTCAAAAGCTATTTTTCCAAAAGAGTTAGGAACTTTCTTCTCATGATCAATCTACATTAAGGATAATTGATGCTTATTTATTCTTGGGCCAATACAGACCAATAGTTCATGCCCCATCCCCTGCAGCATAGTTTACTTCACTATTCTTCGTGACATTTGGGGGCGTTATTTGCTTGCCTAACTTCAGAGTCACAACGAAAAATGTATGAAAAGTGAATTTTATAGAGCTGAAATTGAGTTGAAGGTCTGAATGCTAAGACAGCCAGTCCTGCTGCTTCTGAGAAACACCACAGCCTGTTCAGGCATGGTTTCTTTGTTCTAAAGAACTTGACAATCTTGAAAGACACTTTCAAGAACGAAAGGACCTCATTACGAACTAAAAACGCTAGTAGGCAGGAGATGTGTTTTTGGAGGAGGTAACTGGCACCTTTTTATATTCTGACATTTCTGACAATTTGACCTTAATTGAAAGGACTGAATTCATGTTTAGGAAATGTATTACAGGGGGAAAAGAAGAAAAAAAAATAGAGAGAGAGAAAGAAAGAAAAAGAATAAAAAGAGTCAGACTTACATCTTGTTCAGAATAAAAATGGCATCTAGCTCCTATGGAATATTTGTTGGCATTTAATCTGAATGGTTTTTACTGAAATAACCAGTGCCTTCTCTCTGCTTTATAAAACCAAAACTTAATAAGGCATGGTAAAAGGGGAGATGAGGAAAAATGAGATGCCCAAAGGATACTTAGTAATATCAGAGCCAGGATGTGGTGGATTGAGATAGAATAGAATAGAATAGAATAGAATAGAATAGAATAGAATAGAATAGAATAGAATAGAATAGAATAGAATAGAATAGAATAGAATTAACCAGGTTGGAAGAGACCTTCAAGATCATCGAGTCTAGCCTATCATCCAACACCATCTAAGCAGCTAAACCATGGCACCAAGCACCCCATCAAGTCTCCTCCTAAACACTTCCAGTGCTGGTGACTCCACCACCTCCCTGGGCGGCACATTCCAATGGCCAATCACTCTTTCTGTGAAGAACTTTCTTCTCACCTCCAGCCTAAACTTCCCCTGGCACGGCTTGAGACTGTGTCCTTTGGTCCTTGTGAAATCCTTGGTTTGGAGCACAAGCCCTGTGAGGAGAGGCTGAGGGAGCTGGGGTTGCTTAACCTGGAAAAGAGGATGCTCAGGGGAGACCTTTTTGCTGTCTACAACTCCCTGAAGGGAGGCTGTAGTCAGGTGGGGGCTGGTCTCTTCTCCCAGGCAACCAGCACCAGAACAAAAGGACACAGTCTCAAGCTGTGCCAGGGGAGGTTTAGGCTGGATGTTAGGAAGAAATTCTTCATAGAAAGAGTGATTGCCTATTGGAATGTGCTGCCCAGGGAGATGGTGGAGTCACCATCACTGAAGTTTAGGAAGAGACTTGATGGGGTGCTGGTGCCATGGTTTACTTGATGAGATGGTGGTTGGATGATAGGTTGACACAATGATCTCAAGGTCTCTTCCAACCTGGTCGGTCTATTCTATTCTATTTATTCTATTCTATTCTATTCTATTCTATTCTTTCTATTCCATTATTCCATTCCAATCTATTCTATTCTTCTAGTCTATTCTATTCTTTGATTCTATTCATTCTATTCTATCTATTCTATTCTATTCTATTCCATCCATTCTATTCTATTCTGAAAATCCTATTCTGGATCCCTTGATGACCATCAGCTTCTTCAAGAGCTAAATCTCCATTTTGCTTCCATTTGGTGGTTGCCTTTCTCATCTCGCTCTCCAGCTCGTGTGCAACTCACAAAATTACCTGTCCCAGTGCAAATTAATTACATTTAACCCACAATAAGCCATTCAAGTTTGTAATCACCTCTGAACTTTCAGAGCTGGACCTCAAAATTCAGCAGCTGCCTGTCATGTGCCACTCCTACCTATTTCCCTTAGCGCAATCAATTTCAACCTTTGCCATGCGGTTGTTGCAGAAATAGTCACTTTTTGTCATTTTCCATAAAGTGGTGAATGTTACAGGCCCTTCAGACATGCTGCTCTACACACATGGTGAGCCCACCTTTAAAAATGTTTCTCATAAATCTTTCCTGTCACCTCTGGTTTGCTAACATTAAATTGAAAAGAGGGGGAAGGGGAGGGAAAAAATCCTCTAAAAAGCTGTTCTGGGTTTTGCTTTATACCAATTGATTATTTTCTTTTCTTT
>JAAWVA010000067.1:88091-117827 GCA_015227895.2 Colaptes auratus | reverse complement strand
CCCCCCCCCCAGGCAGGCTCGGGTGCCGGCGCCCTTCCGGGAGTCCTACCTGTCGCCGGCGCAGTCGGTCAAGCCCCACATCGACTCCCAGGAGAAGCTGCCCCGGGACAAGCTCAACCCCCCCCCCCCCAGCATCTATGTGAGTCCTGCCCCCTGATTGGCCCCTCGCCCCCCCCCCCCCTCCCCCCGCTGGCCCGACAGAGGGGACCCCGAGGCGTCCCCGCCGCTGATTGCTCGTCACCAGACCTCCCCCCGTGGGTTCTGCTCCCGGATTGGTCTGCTGGCAGGGTGGCCTGGTGCTGATTGGCTTGCTGGTGGGGGGGGGCTAAAGGCAAGCCTTCTGCTGATTGGCCCGCTGGCGGATTCCCTTGCTGCCATTGGCTGGTGGGAATGGTCTTGGGGAATCTCCCTGTGGGGCCAGGAGCATACCTTGCCCTGATTGGTTTGCTGACAGCATCCCCTGCTGCTGATTGGCCCAACAGCAGGGGGCACACAGCGTCCCTCCTGCCGATTGGTTGGTGGGAAGGCATCCCCATTGCCTCCTGGTGCAGGTCCAAAAGCAACCCCCCCTGCCGATTGGCCTGCCAGCAGATTCTCTCCCTGCTGATTGGTTGGTGGGAGGGACCACTGTGGGTCTAGGAGCATCCCTCCACTTGATTGGTCTGTTGGCAAGATTGCCTCTCTCTGATTGGCTCTTAGCTGGGTTGTCTCTCTCTCTGATTGGTCCCCTCTTGGGTGCCACTCATTGATTGGTTCCCAAGCAGGTGCCAGTCTCTGATTGCTCCCCAGTCAAGTGCCACTCAATTGATCCCTGCTTCGTGCTCCAGTCTTAATTGAGCCCCTTTTGACCTTGGCTCCCATCTGGTTCCCCTCTCTCTGGTCCCAAGCAAGCACTGGTCTCTGGTCCCCAGTCAGTGCCACTCCGTTGATCCGTGCTGCATCCTCCCACTTGACTCCCTATAGGGCTCCTCTTTCTCTGATTGGCTCCTGGCAGGCTCCCCTCTCTCCAATTGGTGCCTGCTCAGGCATGCTGCTCTCTGATTGGTCCTGAGGCTTCTGCTACTCTGTGATCCCCACCACGTGTCCCACTCTCAGCTCCTTCCCTCTCGGTCTCCCTGCTCTCTGCTCTGCTGCCAGCCGCCTCCCCTCTCTCCCATTGGCTCCCAGCCACCTCCCCTCTCTCCCATTGTTCCCAGCCGCAGCTGTGCCTCTCTCTGATTGGCTGTCTTCCCTCAGCTGGAGAGCAAGCGTGACGCCTTCTCGCCGGTGCTGCTGCAGTTCTGCACCGACCCCAAGAACCCAATCACAGTCATCCGGGGGCTGGCAGGGTCCCTGCGCCTCAGTGAGTTACCCAATGGGGACCCCTGGACCTGGGGACCCCCCCCGCGACCCAGGAGACCCCCCCCCACGTTGAGACCCCCCACCCAAATCCTGCCCCCCCCCCCCCAAATCCAGCACTAAGACCCTGGTGGAACCCCAGCCCCATGTCCCCATCGTGGCCCCAGTGGGTCCCTAGCTCCAGGGGGGACTCCAAAATTGGGACCCCCCCCACTGAGACCCCAACCACGACCCCCTCCCAAATCCAGCATCAAGACCTTGATTGAGCCCCGGCCCCACGTCCCTATCGTAGCCCCAGTGGGTCCCCAGCTCCATGGGGACCCCCAAACTGAGACCCCCCCCCCCCCCAAACTCTGCACCCCCCCTCCCCTCAGACCCGGCCCCGCTGCCAGCGGCCTCCCACCCCCACGTCCCCACCTCCGCCACCTCCTTGCCTCCGGGGGGACCCCCGCCCCGAGCCCCGCCCCACGCCGCCGTCCCCCCCAGACCTGGGCCTGTTCAGCACCAAGACGCTGGTGGAGGCCAGCGGGGAGCACGCGGTGGAGGTCCGGACCCAGGTCCAGCAGCCCTCGGACCAGAACTGGGACCTGTCGGGCACGCGGCAGGTGTGGCCCTGCGAGAGCAGCCGCAGCCACACCACCATCGCCAAGTACGCCCAGTACCAGGCCTCCTCCTTCCAGGAGTCCCTGCAGGTGCGCCGGGGGCCGAGGCGTGGCGAGGACACGGAGGACACCCCGAGCCCTGGGCCCGGGCCAGGCCTCCTTCCCCGGCCGGGGGCCCTGCGGGGGGGCTGGGGGCAGACGGGAGCTGGTGGCACAGGACGGGCGGGTGGCAGAGGGGACGTGGGGGACGGCGCAGGGAGGGTCCTGCCCTGCTCCTGGAATGGGATGGGAGGTGGTCCTGGGTCACCCTTCCTGCCCCAGGCTGTCTTCTGCTGTCCCCAAGGCGTCCCCAGGTTGTCCCCAGCTCTCCCTGGGTGTCCCTGGGGTGTCTCTGGAATGTCCCCCAGGTGCCCCTGAGTGTCCCCTGGTGTCCCCAAGTGTCCTCTGGAGTCTCCAAGGTGTCTCTGGGGTGTCCCCAAGTGTCCCTGGGTGTCCCCTGGTGTCCTCAAATGTCTACTGGAGTGTCCCCTGGAGTCCCCAGGACACCCCTGGGAGTGTCCCCAGGTGTTCCCTGGAGTCCCCAGGTGTCTCCAAGTGTCTCTGGATGTCCCCTGGTGTCCCCCAGGGCATCCCTAGCATGTTGTCTAAGTATCTCTGGAGTGCTCCTAGGGATGTCCCCAGGGTGTCCCCAAGTGTCCCCTGCTCAAAGGCGATGATGTCCCCAACAGGAGGATAAGGACAGTGAGGATGAGGAGGCCGAGGAGCCTGACAGCACCACTGAGACACCCCCCAGGTAGGGTCACCCCCCTGCCACCTGGGAGTCCCCAAAGGGGTGCCTGGGCTGTCCCCAGGAGGTCCTCAGGGTGTCCTTTGTGTCACCAGAGAGGTCCCCAGAGCCCTGGGGTGGCTCTTGGGTCCCCTGTGACCCCTCTTGTGACCCCCCTCCCTGTTCCCCTCCCATGTCCCTGTCCCCTCCTGACCCCTCTCCCCTGTGCCCTTGCAGCAACCCCGACCAGAAGTGCCACCAGATCATCAAGTTTGGCACCAATATCGACCTCTCCGATGCCAAGAGGTGCCGGGGGGGCACCCACGGGTGCTGGAGGGGTTGGGGGGGGTCTTGCACCATGGGTGCCACACCCCATGGGTGCCAGGTCCTGTGGGTGCCACATTCCATGGGTGCCAGGCTCCATGGGTACCACTTTCTGTGAGGTCCCACGGGTGCCAGGTCCTCACGGGTACCCCGGCCCTGAGTGCCTGCCCCCTGTGCCCACCCCTGTGCCCAGGTGGAAGCCCCAGCTACAGGAGCTGCTGAAGCTGCCAGCCTTCATGAGGGTGTCCTCCACGGGGCAACATGCTGAGCCACGTGGGCCACACCATCCTGGGCATGAACACTGTGCAGCTCTACATGAAGGTGCCAGGCAGCCGCACCCCCGGTGAGCCTGGGCACCGCCTGGGGGGCATCAGTGGCCGCAGCGAAGGGTGGGCACAGGGACCCCACCCTGAGGGTGCCCAGCGTGGGGGCACCAAGGATGGGGGAGAGTGGGGAAGGGGTTGGGGGCATCAGGGGGTGGCATCAGTGGGGACATGAAGGGTGACAGTGTGCCAGGGTGGCACAGTGACCTGGTGCCCATGTGACAGCGTGAGAGGGTGGCACAAGGCCAGGGTGGCAGTGTGAGAGGGTGGCACAGTGACCTGGTGCCAGGCCCCCCTGCTGGCAGAGTGGCAGTGTGACAGTGTGAGAGGGTGGCACAATGCCAGGGTGGCAGGGTGCCAGGGTGAGCTCGGTGCCCCCTGCAGGCCACCAGGAGAACAACAACTTCTGCTCGGTGAACATCAACATCGGCCCCGGGGACTGCGAGTGGTTTGCCGTCCATGAGCACTACTGGGAGACCATCTCAGCCTTCTGCGACAAGTGAGGGCGGGGCCAGCGCCGGAAGGGGCGGGGTCAGCACCAGAAGGGCAGGCCCTGCCACCTGGGTGTGGCCTGAGTGGAAGGGGAGGGGCTTAGGGCTGAAGGAGAAGGTGGGGAAAAGGGTGGGAAGGGGCTGGATGGGGTGGTGGGGTCAGGGGCTCTGCTGGAGATGGGGTGGGGCCAACGGTGGGCGTGGTCGAGGCGAGGGTGTGGCCAGTGGGAGGGTGTGGTCTAATAGGGACAGCCAACAGGAGGCAGCCTGGTTTAAAAGGGGTGGAGCTAAGAGTGGGGAGGTGCTTGGAGAGTGGCTCTGAGAGCTGGAAAAAGCAAAAGGGGGTGTGGTCGAGGGCGTGATTAAGGGGAGGGTGTGGCCAATTGGAGGCAGGGATGGGGCGTGTGGCAGCCAATGGGAAGCGGTGTGGATAAAAGGTGGGACTAAAGGTGGGACATTGGGTGCTGAGTGGAACTGGGAGGGGCTGGGTGGGACTGGGGTGGGGCCAGTGGGTGGGGCCAACCCAGGAGGGGCGTGGCCACATGCTGGGGGCGTGTCTACCTGTTGTGGGCGTGGCCAGAGCAGGCACAACCACCAGGAGCCATGCCGCCTGAGGAGGTTTGGCGTCTCCAGGAGGCGCAGGGGCCGGGCCGGGCGTGTCTGGGGGTGGGGTGGGTGTGTCCCTCCTTGACTCCTCCCCCCCCCACCCCCGCAGGCACGGTGTGGACTACCTGACGGGCTCCTGGTGGCCCATCCTGGAGGACCTGTACCGCTCCAACATCCCTGTGTACCGCTTCGTGCAGCGCCCGGGGGACCTGGTGTGGATCAATGCCGGCACCGTGCACTGGGTGCAGGCCACAGGCTGGTGCAACAACATCGCCTGGAACGTGGGGCCCCTCACCGGTGAGCGCCGCCGGGCAACGGCCGCGGCACCGCCAGGCAACAGCCACGGCACCGCTGGGGCACAGCCAGGGCACAGCCAGGGCACCGCCGGGGCACAGCCAGGGCACCGCTGGGGCACAGCCAGGGCACCGCCGGGGCACAGCCAGGGCACTGCTGGGGAACAGCCAGGAACAGCCAGGCACCGCTGGGAAACAGCCAGGGCACCACCGGGGCACAGCCAGGGCACAGCTGGGGAACAGCCAGGGCACAGCCGGGGAACAGCCAGGGCACCGCTGGGGAACAGCCAGAGAACAGCCAGGGAACAGCCAGGGCACCGCTGGGAAACAGCCAGGGCACTGCTGGGGCACAGCCAGGGCACAGCCGGGGAACAGCCGGGGCACAGGCAGGGCACAACTGGGGCACAGCCAGGGCACCGCTGGGGCACCACTGGGAAACAGCCAGGGCACCACTAGGGAACAGCCAGGGCACCGCTGGGGAACAGCCAGGGAACAGCCAGGGCACCGCTGGGAAACAGCCAGGGCACTGCTGGGGCACAGCCAGGGCACAGCCGGGGAACAGCCGGGGCACAGGCAGGGCACAACTGGGGCACAGCCAGGGCACCGCTGGGGCACCACTGGGAAACAGCCAGGCACCACTAGGGAACAGCCAGGGCACCGCTGGGGAACAGCCAGGGCACCGCTGGGGCACCACCGGGGAACAGCCAGGGCACCGCCAGGGAACAGCCAGGGCACCGCTGGGGCACCGCTCAGGCACCGCCAGGGCACTGCTGGGCACCACTGGGGCACAGCCAGGGCACTGCTGGGGCACAGCCAGAGAACAGCCAGGGCACCGCTGGGGCACAGCCAGGGCACTGCTGGGGCACAGCCAGGGCACAGCTGGGGAACAGCCGGGGAACAGCCAGGGCACCGCCGGGGCACAGGCAGGGCACAACTGGGGCACAGCCAGGGCACCGCTGGGCACCACTGGGGAACAGCCAGGGCACCGCTGGGGAACAGCCAGGGCACCGCTGGGGCACCACTGGGGCCAGCCAGGGCACTGCTGGGGCACAGCCAGGGCACCACTGGGGAACAGCCAGGGAACAGCCGGGGCACAGCCAGGGCACCGCTGGGGCACCGCCGGGGCACAGCCAGGGCACAGCCGGGGAACAGCCAGGGCACTGCTGGAGCACAGCCAGAGAACAGCCAGGGCACCGCTGGGGCACAGCCAGGGCACAGCTGGGGAACAGCCAGAGCACAGCTGGGGAACAGCCAGGGCACCGCTCAGGCACCACCGGGGAACAGCCAGGGCACCGCTGGGGCACAGCCAGGGCACCGCTAGGGCACAGCCAGGGCACCGCTGGGGCACAGCCAGGGCACAGCTGGGGAACAGCCAGGGCACCGCTCAGGCACCACCGGGGAACAGCCAGGGCACTGCCAGGGAACAGCCAGGGCACCGCTGGGGCACAGCCAGGGCACCGCTAGGGAACAGCCAGGACACCGCTGGGGCACCGCTCAGGCACCGCCAGGGAACAGCCAGGGCACCACCGGGGAACAGCCAGGGCACAGCTGGGGAACAGCCAGGGAACAGCCAGGGCACCGCTGGGGAACAGCCAGGGCACAGTTGGGGAACAGCCAGGGCACAGCCAGGCACCGCTCAGGCACCGCTCAGGCACCGCCAGGGAACAGCCAGGGCACCGCCGGGGCACCGCTGGGCACCGCTCAGGCACTGCCAGGGAACAGCAAGGGCATCGCTGGGGAACAGCCAGGGCACAGCTGGGGAACAGCCAGGGCACCGCTGGGGAACAGCCAGGGAACAGCCAGGGCACAGCTGGGGAACAGCCAGGGAACAGCCAGGGCACAGCCAGGGCACCGCCGGGGAACATCCAGGGCACAGCCAGGGCACCGCCGGGGAACAGCCAGGGCACTGCCAGGGCACCGCTGGGGCACCGCTCAGGCACCGCCAGGGAACAGCCAGGGCACAGCTGGGGAACAGCCAGGGCACCGCTCAGGCACTGCCAGGGAACAGCCAGGGCACAGCTGGGAACAGCCAGGGCACCGCTCAGGCACCACCAGGGAACAGCCAGGGCACTGCTGGGGCACCGCTCAGGCACTGCAAGGGCACAGCCAGGACACCGCCGGGGAACAGCCAGGGCACCGCTGGGGCACCGCCAGGGAGCAGCCAGGGCACCGCTGGGGCACAGCCAGGGCACTGCTGGGGCACCACCAGGGAACAGCCAGGGCACCTCTGGGGCACAGCCAGGGCACTGCTGGGGCACCACCAGGGAACAGCCAGGGCACCGCTGGGGCACAGCCAGGGCACCGCCGGGGCACCACCAGGGAACAGCCAGGGCACAGCTGGGGCACCACCAGGGAACAGCCAGGGCACAGCTGGGGCACCACCAGGGAACAGCCAGGGCACCGCCAGGGCACCGCCAGGGCACTGCTGGGCACCACTGGGGAACAGCCAGGGCACAGCCAGGGGCTGTGCAGACAGCTGGGGCAGGAGGGGACATGAAGCAGGGACATGAGAGGACAGTGGGGAACATGGATCAGAGCCATGAGTGCACACTGAGGCGACCCAGGGCGACACTAAAGGCACCCAGAGGTGACCCTGAGATGACCCAGGGGGGACCCAGCGGTGACCTAGAGGAGACCCAAAGGGGACACTGAGGGGACCCAACCTGTGCCCAGCAGCAGCACCTCAGGGGCCACAGTGGGCAGCAGCAGGGCTTGGGGCAGGTCCTGGTGGCCCTGACTGCCCCTGTGTCCTTACTGTCCCCTTTGGCCCCTGTGTCCCCATTGTCCCCTTTGCCCTCATCGTTCCCTGTGCCCACCGTGCCCGCAGCCTACCAGTACCAGCTGGCGCTGGAGCGCTACGAGTGGAACGAGGTGAAGCAGGTGAAGTCCATCGTGCCCATGATCCACGTCTCCTGGAACGTGGCCAGGACCGTCAAGATCAGCGACCCTGACCTCTACAGCATGATTAAGTGAGGCCTGCGCCAGCAGGGGGCGCCGCGGGCACGCGGGGGGGGGAGCGATGCAGCAAGGAAGGGGAGAGGGTGGGATGGGGAGAGGGTGGGATGAGGGTGGGATGGGGAGAGGGTGGGAACAGGATGGGATGGGGGCAGGGACACACTGGGGCAGGATGGGATGAAGCTGTACACAGGGAGAGGACAGGGACTTGCTGGGGTCTCACCAGGGCTGGGGACACTCTGGAGGTGATGCCACCTCGGACCTTGGGGACCCAGGTGCCTCAGGCTTGTTCTGGTGCCACCTCAGGGCTGTAATGATGCCACCCCAGCCTGGGCATGCCCCAGGGCCATCATGGCAGGGATGCCACATCCTGTGGGTCCGTGGTGACCATGATGGTGTTGACCCAGGTCACTCAGACTGGTTCTGATGCCATCTTAAGGCTACAATGATATGGACGTGATCCAGGTCCCTCATGCCAGGTGTGCCACATGTCCTGTGGGTCCCTGGTGCCCCATGGTGAGCAGCTGGCACCCCTGTGCCCGCAGGTACTGCCTGATGCAGTCCATCAAGCACTGCCAGGTGCAGAGGGAGAGCCTGGTGCGGGCTGGCAAGAAGATTGCCTACCAGGGCCGGGTGAAGGACGAGCCAGCCTACTACTGCAACGAGTGTGACGTGAGTGGGCACCCCCTGGGCACCCCCACGGGAAACAGCACCCTCCGGGCACTGGCACCACCCGTGCCTGCCCCCAGGGTGGCCTTGGGTGCAGCCTTGGGGTGGGGTTGGGCATGGGGTGGGCATGGGAATGGGGCGGGCGTGGGGTCAGGGTGGGGGCGGGGTGGGTGTGGGAATGGTGCAGGCGTGGGGTCGGGGTGGGCGCGGGGTCGGGGTGGGCGTGGGAATGGTGTGGGCGTGGGGTCGGGGTGGGCAGTGGGAATGGTGCGGGCGTGGGGTCGGGAATGGTGCGGGCGTGGGGTCGGGGTGGGCAGTGGGAATGGTGCGGGCGTGGGGTCGGGAATGGTGCGGGCGTGGGGTCGGGGTGGGCGCGGGAATGGTGCGGGCGTGGGGTCGGGGTGGGCGCGGGAATGGTGTGGGCGTGGGGTCGGGATGGGCAGTGGGAATGGTGCGGGCGTGGGGTCGGGAATGGTGCGGGCGTGGGGTCGGGGTGGGCAGTGGGAATGGTGCGGGCGTGGGGTCGGGAATGGTGTGGGCGTGGGGTCGGGGCGGGCAGTAGGAATGGTGCGGGTGTGGGGTCGGGGTGGGCAGTGGGAATGGTGCGGGCATGGGGTCGGGGTGGGGGCGGGGGCGGGAATGGTGCGGGCGTGGGGTCGGGGTGGGCATTGGGAATGGGTTGGGATCGGCTCTGGTCTCCGCCATGCCGTTGGGGTGCCTTTGCCCTGCGCTGGGCCGTGAGCTGTGTGTGCCTGTGGCGCCCCCCGGCGGCGCAGGTGGAGGTGTTCAACATCCTGTTCGTGACGAGCGAGGCCGGCGGCCGCAACACCTACCTGGTGCACTGCGAGGGCTGCGCCCGGCGCCGCAGCGCCACCCTCAGCGGGGTGGTGGTACTGGAGCAGTACAAGACGGAGGAGCTCAGCCACATCTACGACAGCTTCACCCTGGTGAGGCACAGGGGACACCCCCAGAGGGGACACCCCCGCAGGGGACAGCAAAGAGCATGGGGACACCCCCAGAGGGGACAGCAAAGAGCATGGGGACACCCCCAGAGGGGACACCCCTAGAGGGGACAGCAATGAGCATGGGGACACCCCAGAGGGCCACCCCCAGAGGGGACAGCAATGAGCATGGGGACACCCCCAGAGGGGACAGCAAAGAGCATGGAGACACCCCAGAGGGGCCACCCCCAGAGGGGACAGCACCGAGCATGGGGACACCCCCAGAGGGGACACCCCCAGAGGGGACAGCAATGAGCATGGAGACACCCCCAGAGGAAACACCCCCAGAGGAAACAGCACCACAGGGGACAGCAATGAGCATGGGGACACCCCCAGAGGGGACAGCCCCGCAGGGGACAGCAAAGAGCATGGGACACCCCCAGAGGGGACAGCAATGAGCATGGGGACACCCCAGAGAGGACACCCCAGAGGGGACAGCCACAGGGGACAGCAGTGAGCATGGGGACACCCCCAGAGGGGACACCCCCAGAGGGGACACCACCACAGGGGGGGATCTAATATGTGGACACTGCCACCCTGAGGACCTCTTGTGTGTGACTTCCCTCTCCCCGCCCCCCCATGTCCCCTCTATGACCCCCCCAGTGCCTTTTCATGTCCCAAGGTGTCCCCATTGGCGGGGGGAGGGGTGCAGTCCCCCCCTGACCTCCCCTTTCTCCCACCCCCCGCAGGTGACGTCGCCTGGCTCCAGATGAGCCCTGCCCCTCCCGCGGGGACATGACTGGGGGGGAGATGGAGACGAAGAGCGGGAGGGGACCAAGCCCCCCCTCCCCCCCTTCCCTCCTCCCTCTTCCCCCTCTTTCCTTTTTTATTTATTCTTTGAGAAATTACCCCCCAAAAAGCCCCCCCAGGACCCCCTCCCCCCTCCAAATGAGCCCCGGGGGGGGGAGCCGGGGAGGGGAGGGGGGGGGGGCCGCAGTTTTTGGGGTCCTCATTTTTATACAAATCCTCATTTATAGCAATTTTCAACACCCCCTCCCCACCCCCCAAAAATCTCAGTCCCCTCCCTTATCCCCTCCCCCTCCCCGTTCTGGGGGGGCCTCTCCCCAAATCCCTTCTTCTTCCCCCCTGTTTTTGAGGTGGGGCTCAAAGTAACTCCTCGGGGGCGGGGGGAAGGAGAAGCCCAACATTGGAATGGGGAGGGAGGGGCCCAAAATGCGGGGGGGGGCTGTCAAAAATGGAGGGGGGGCACCCACAAAAGGAGGGGGGACCCAAAATAGGAGGGAGGGGGCTAAAAATTGGGGGGGGTGTCCTTAAAATTCGGGGAGGGGTCCTAGCACTGACTCCCCCCTCCTCCTCCTCCCTCCCTTCCTCTCCCCCCCATTTTGGGGGGGGTGTCTTAGTGCCCTCCCCCCCCCAAGGGGCATCCCTGCCCTCCCTCAGTATTAGGGGTTGCTGGGGGGTGGGGTGGTGTATTTTGGGGGGGGTCTCCACTTCCTACCCCCCCACTCTTCCTTTGCCAATATTCAACCAAAAACTCTTCCCCCCCCCACCATGAAACCAGCGACCCCCCCCCCAAATACGGGTCCAGGAAGGGGGGGGGAGGGGGGAACAGGGACACTCTGGGCCCTGTTGGGGGAGGGGCTCAGGACTATTAAGGGGGGGAGGGGGGGGCAATGACCTTCCCCTCCTCTCCCCCCCCCCATGGTGCAAATGGGGGGGGAGGCTTTGTGTCACTCACCCCCCCAAATATAAAAAAGGGGGGGGAGCAGTGGGACCCCTCTGGTTCCCTGCCCCCCCCCCCAATCCCGCGAGGGGGGGTCCTTGGGGTGCCCCTCCCCCCCTGCCTTTTTTTTTTGCTCTGTAAATGAATTCTTTTGCCTCTCTTTTAATTTATACTCGGGGGGGGAGGGGCGCGGGGGGGTCGCGTTATTTATTGGGGGGGGGTCGGGCCTTGTGGGGAAAAATGGGGGGAGAGGGGGAAGGCCCTGGTGCCCTCCCCCTTCCCCCTCTCTTTTCTCATGCATTTCCCCCCCCCATGGTGCTGGGCCCTGCGGCCACCCCCGCCCCCCACCCCCCCCAAAATGTTACCTCCCCCCCACCTTTTTTTGTCACCCCCTCCCCCCTCCAGCCTCCCCCCCCGCCCGCGGTGTCCCCTCCCCTCGCCCCCCCCAGGTGTGTTATTTGGGGGGGGTGGGAGGGGGTCAGGGCTGCCCTCCCCCTTGCCCCCCCCGCGGCCACAGAAGCTATTTTGTACCTGAGATTAAATTAACAACAGCACAGCCCAGAGCCTGTGGGCCGGGGGGGGGAGGGGCAGGAATTCGGGGGGGGGGGGGGTCACAGACACACAGAGCCATCACACCGGGGGGGCACACAGTGACAACAGGACCTGGGTGGCTTTAATGGCACCATGGGCACCCCCCCAAACAACAGCCTGACTGGGGGTGGTCCCATGGTACTGAGAGTCCATTTCGGGGGGGGTTGTCAACAGTCTGGAAGCTTTGTGTTGCTGTTGAGGCTCTTCATTGCGGGGGGGCGATGGTTTTGGGGTGCCCCATGGTGGGGGTGGGGCCTGAAGGCGCTTGGGGGGGTCCATTTTGGGGGGAGGGAGGGAAGTGTCCTTTTTTTGAGGGAGGTCCACTGGAGACTCCATCCCAGCCTTGAGCTTCTCCCTGGGGGGGTCCCTCAGGCCTTGAGAGGCTCCCTCCGGCTGCGGGGGGTGGGGTCCCGCGGGAGGGGGGGGGTCAGGGGTAGGGGCTGCTGCTGTCCCTCTCCACCTCGATGGACACAATGTGGTGCCCTGGCACCATGGCGAGGCCCAGCACCCGCGGCTCGCTGCCAGGGAAGGCATCTGGGGGAGGGGGCACAGGGTCAGGACAGACCCCTCCCCAAGCTTCCCCCCCGCAGCCTCTGAGTTCCCCCAAGGGACCCAAAAGTCCTTCTCTGGGAGACCCAAAAATCTCCTGGTCCCCTCCCAACGACCCCCACCCCCCCCCCAGATGCCCCCCTAAGGGATCCAAGTCTCCTCCGACCCTCCCCAGAGACCCCTCCCCACAAAGACCCCCAGTCCCTTTTGAGCTGCCCCAAAGACGCCTACCCAGCCCCTCTGAGCGCCCCCCCCAGGGCCCCCCAAAGCCCCCTCAACAACCCCCAAGCCTCCCCCACTCCCACCTAAGTCCCCCCAAGCCCACCTTGATCCCCTCAAACCCCCCTTCAGCTCCCTTCCATCCCCTCCCAGCCTCCCCAGATCCCCTCCGGACCCCGCCAAGGCCCCCTCGAGGACCCCCATCCCCCCATCCCCGGCAGGGCCCCCCCGGACCGGCGGCCTTGAGGAACTCCTGCGCCGAGCCCAGGATCACGTTGCTGTCGCGGTCGGTGCAGAGGAAGGCTCCGACCAGGGTCCTGCCGTCCGACATCCGGATGCGGAGGCTGCGGTTCAGCAGCGCCTCCAGCCGCCGCCGGGCGCCCCCCGGGGGGCTCTGCGGGGGGAAGGGGGCCAGAGGAAGGCACTATAGAGCCTGCAGGAGCGGCTATGCTGGCGGCTGGAGGGGAAGGCGACACCCCCCCCCGCCCCTGACACCCCCAAACACAGACCCCTCCTACAGCAGCTACGGTAGCGCCCCCCCCGGCCCCAGCACCTGTAGCCCTCCAGCAGTCCCTACAGACCACCCACAGCCCCCCGTAGCCTGCCAGCAGGCAGACTGTGTCCCCTCCAGAGACCCTACGGCCCCCCTGTAGCGCCCCCATAACTGCTCCTACAGACCCCTTATGGCCCCCAGCCCCCCAGTATAGCTCCCTATAGCCCCCCAGCTGCTCTGCGCTTCTGTAGCCCCACCAGCACCTAGAGCCCCCCCCACAGCCCCCCACCGACCCCTACAGCACGCCCCCAAAGCACCCAGCTGCTCCCCAGAGACCCCCAGCCCCTACAGCTCCACCAGAGGCCCCCAGTGACATCTCCCAGCTCCTACAGCCCCCAGTACAGACAGCCCCCAGCCTCTATAGCACCCTAGAGCCCCTATGGCCCCCTACAGCCCCCGACCCCCCGACCCCCTATGGCCTCCTATAGTCCCCTACGACTACCCTCCAAGCCCCTATAGCCTCCTACAGTCCCCTACAGCCCTACAGCCCCCCCCGAGCCCCTATAGCCTCCTACAGTCCCCTACAGCCCCCCCGAGCCCCTATAGCCTCCTACAGTCCCCCCGAGCCCCTATAGCCTCCTACAGTCCCCTACAGCCCCCCGAGCCCCTATAGCCTCCTACAGTCCCCTACAGCCCCCCCGAGCCCCTATAGCCTCCTACAGTCCCCCCCGAGCCCCTATAGCCTCCTACAGTCCCCCCGACCCCTATAGCCTCCTACAGTCCCCTACAGCCCCCCCGAGCCCCTATAGCCTCCTACAGTCCCCTACAGCCCCCCCGAGCCCCTATAGCCTCCTACAGTCCCCTACAGCCCCCCCGAGCCCCTATAGCCTCCTACAGTCCCCTACAGCCCCCCCGAGCCCCTATAGCCTCCTACAGTCCCCCCCGAGCCCCTATAGCCTCCTACAGTCCCCCCCCGAGCCCCTATAGCCTCCTACAGTCCCCTACAGCCCCCCGAGCCCCTATAGCCTCCTACAGTCCCCTACAGCCCCCCCGAGCCCCTATAGCCTCCTACAGTCCCCCCCCGAGCCCCTATAGCCTCCTACAGTCCCCCCCCGAGCCCCTATAGCCTCCTACAGTCCCCCCCCGAGCCCCTATAGCCTCCTACAGTCCCCCCCCGAGCCCCTATAGCCTCCTACAGTCCCCCCCCCCGAGCCCCTATAGCCTCCTACAGTCCCCTACAGCCCCCCCGAGCCCCTATAGCCTCCTCCAGTCCCCTACAGCCCCCCCCGAGCCCCTATAGCCTCCTCCAGTCCCCTACAGCCCCCCCCCGAGCCCCTATAGCCTCCTCCAGTCCCCTACAGTTCCCCCCGAGCCCCTACAGTCCCCTACAATCCCCCCGAGCCCCCATAGCCTCCTACAGTCCCCTACAGCCCCCCACGAGCCCCCATAGCCTCCTACAGTCCCCTGCCCCCCCGACTCCCTGTGGCCTCCTATAGTCCCCTACGACTGCCCCCCAAGATCTATAGCTCCCCCCTAACTTCTATCCCCTCCTATAGCTCCCCACAGACCCCCCCCAGGCTCCGCTCACGGCTAGGCCCCGCCCGCCGCCACCATCCGGCTCCGGTTCCGCCATGGCGCCGGCTCCCAGCGTCCCCCGCGGCGCCGGAAGGGGACGGAGCCTACATTTCCCAGCAGCCCCCGCGGTGCCAGCGGCAGTCTGAGGGCTGAGCCTACGCCTCCCAGCAGCCCCCGTGGCAGCGGAGCAGGGGGGAGGGGAGGAGGCCAGGCCCTACAGCTCCCAGCAGCCCCGCGGAGCCAGTCGCCGTTGGAGGCCTAGGCCTACACCTCCCGGCGTGCCCCGCGCTGAGGGGCTTCCGGCGGCGGCGCCGCGCGAGGCGGCGTTGCCATGGCGACGAGCGGCGCGGAGGGGAATGCTCAGCCGGGCCTGAGGGGGCCTGGAGGTGCCGAGGGGTGCTGGGGGGGCAGCAATGGCGGGAAGAGGGCTACAGGGGCTAGGGGCCTACAGGGGTTATAGGGCTGTGGGGGCTCTACGGGGGCTATGGGGAGAACCATAGGGGAGACTGGGGGGCTATAGGGGCTATGGGGGGCTATGGAGGGGCGCTCTCAGGGTCTGGGCGTTGGAGGGGCCAGAGGGGTGGGTATGGGGGGCCTGGGGGAGGGTATGGGGGCTATGGGGGGGGTCACCCCATGGTTTCATCCTCTCCCGCCAGGTGCCCCCCAGCCCCCGGCGGCCTCTCGCTGGGACATTTTCCCCTGGAAAGGGAAAGTAAGTTTTGGGGAGGGTCCCCCTAAAATCCCTGAGGTGGGGTTAAGGGGCAGGCTACACCGCCCCTCCCCCCCCCCCCTCCGCACATGTGGGGCCTCACCCCCGCTGTGCACACCCCTCCCCCCCAACAGCCAGAGCTGGTCTACTGCCGCCGCTGCCCCCAGGACCCTCCCCGAGGACCCCCCCCCGAGCCTCGCTCCGACTGGGTACCCCCAGAGAAACCCCCCACGATACTGGGGGACTCCTCTCCCCCAGCAGCCCCTCTCCAGCGCCTGCGGCTCCTCAACACCCTGACAGGGCAGGCACAGCTCCTCGAGGTGAGGGGGGGACCCCAATGCCACCCGGAGGTGGGGGAACACATTGAGGGGAGGGGGCTGGGGGGGGGGCTCCTGTCCCCTTTGAGGGGCACTCCTGTCCCCAAGTGAAGTCCCGGGGGGGTGTCTCTGTCCGGTTTTGGGGTCCCTTGTTCCTATTTGGGGGTCCTTAGTCCCCTTGGGGGGAGGCATCTGTGTCCCATTTGGATCCCCAGTGCCCTTTGAAAGGTCTCTTGTCTCTTTTAGGGGGAGGGGGAGGGCCCCTCATTCTCTTCTGGGGTCCCTTGTCCCTGTTGAGGGGGTCCCTGATCCCTTCTGGGTTCCCTTGACCTCTATGGGGGAGGTTCCCTGATCCCTGTGGGGTCCCTGTTCCCACTTGGGGCCTGGGGGTGCTGAGGCTGTGGGTGGGCACAGTTTGGGGGGGCTGCGGAGTCCCCCCTGCAGCAGGCACTGCCCTGGAACGCCCACGCCGGGGGCTACGTCTGGCGCTGGGGGGGGGTCACCCTGAACCCCCAGAGACCCTTCCCAAAGCTTGAGCCTGACCCCGATGGGACCCCCCCCACCGTCCTGCTCTACTTTGCTGATGACTTTGTGGAGCAGTAACCAAGGTAGGGACCCCCCCAAAAATAAACCCACCCAGTAAAACCCCCAACAGCCCCCCTAAAGATGCCACCCCCCCGCCAAAACACCAACCCCATAAGCCCCCTCAAGACCACCCCCAAGACCTTCCCCCTCATAAAACCCCCATCAGTCCCCCCCCCAAACCAACCCCATAAGCCCCCAAGGACTATCTCCAAATATCTGACACCCCCTCCTGCCCCGTTCCCCCCCACACACCCCCCAACTCACCCCCCCAACCAGAGGCCACCCCCAAACCACTGCACACCCAAACGCCCCTCCCCCCTTGCAATATCCCCCCCGGGTGCCCCCCAAACCCCTGCAGCCCTTCCCCCCATAACCACCCCAGGGCCTCACCACCACATTGGGACCACCACCCCAAACTCCTGCACCCCCAAGACCCCCCCCAATCCCTCCAGCACCCCAAAATGTCTGCACACGCCACCCCCAAAACTCAACAGCCCCCTAAAATCCAAGGTCCGACCCCCAACACCTCCTGCACCCCCAAGACCCCCCCAGAAAACCTGCACACCCCCCCCCAACTCTCCTGGATCCCCCAACCCCCCTGACCTCTCCTCCCTTTGCTCCACCAAGGACAAGGACCCCCCCAGACTCTGAGGGTCAGTGACATGAAGGGGGAGACAAAAGAAAACGTCCCCAGGAGAGCCCCCCCCTGATTCTGGGGGCACAAACTGAGGGTTTGGAGCAGAAATAAACTCCCCAGGAGTGAGAGAGCCTCAGAGACCCTGCCCGGGAGCCAGGGACACAGCAGGGGGCACAGAGCACTGCCAGGGAGGGGCCAGGGAACAAGGCCCAGGGTACAGGCTGGCAGGAGTTGGGCCAGGGGAGGAGACTGAGGGAGGGACTGGAGAGGTTTGGGGGGGTGGACTGGTTGGGGGGGATTGGACTGGTTTTGGGGGGATTGGACTGGTTTGGAGGAGGATTGGACTGGTTTGGAGGAGGATTGGACTGGTTTGGGGGATTGGACTGGTTTGGAGGAGGATTGGACTGGTTTGGAGGAGGATTGGACTGGTTTGGAGGAGGATTGGACTGGTTTGGAGGAGGATTGGACTGGTTTGGGGGGATTGGACTGGTTTGGGGGGGATTGGACTGGTATGGGGGGATTGGACTGGTTTGGAGGAGGATTGGACTGGTTTGGGGGGGATTGGACTGGTTTGGGGGGTTGGACTGGTTTGGGGGGGATAGGACTGGTTTGGGGGGTGGACTGGTTTGGGGGGGATTGGACTGGTTTGGGGGATTGGACTGGTTTGGGGGGATTGGACTGGTTTGGAGGAGGATTGGACTGGTTTGGGGGGGATTGGACTGGTTGGGGGGGATAGGACTGGTTTGGGGGGGATAGGACTGGTTTGGGGGATTGGACTGGTTTGGGGGGGATTGGACTGGTTTGGGGGGTTGGACTGGTTTGGGGGGGATTGGACTGGTTTGGAGGAGGATTGGACTGGATGGGGGGATTGGACTGGTTTGGAGGAGGATTGGACTGGTTTGGGGGCATTGGACTGGTTTGGGGGGGATTGGACTGGTTTGGGGGGATTGGACTGGTTTGGGGGGATTGGACTGGTTTGGGGAGGGATTGGACTGGTTTGGGGGGTTGGACTGGTTTGGGGGGTTGGACTGGTTTGGGGGGATTGGACTGGTTGGGGAGGGATTGGACTGGTTTGGGATTGGACTGGTTTGGGGGGTTGGACTGGTTTGGGGGGATTGGACTGGTTGGGGGGGGATTGGACTGGTTTGGGGGTTGGACTGGTTTGGGGGGATTGGACTGGTTGGGGAGGGATTGGACTGGTTGGGGAGGGATTGGACTGGTTTGGAGGAGGATTGGACTGGTTTGGGGGGACTGGACTGGTTTGGGGGGGATTGGACTGGTTTGGGGGGATTGGACTGGTTTGGGGGGATTGGACTGGTTTGGAGGGGATTGGACTGGTTTGGAGGAGGATTGGACTGGTTTGGGGGGGATTGGACTGGTTGGGGGGATTGGACTGGTTTGGGGGGGGATTGGACTGGTTTGGGGGGATTGGACTGGTTTGGGGGGTCGACTTGTTTTCAGGGGGTTACTGGTTTTGGGGCTTGAGCTGCTTCTGTGGTTACTGGTTTCGGGAGGAGGACTGCAGTGACTGTCAGGGGAATTCAATTGCTTTGGGGAACGTTGCTGCTTTGCAGCCAGGTTTGGAGATTCTGGGTCCGGTTCGGAGATTCAGGATGAGGTTTGGAGGAGATTCTGGTGAGGTTTGGAGGAGATTCTGGGTCAAGTTCAGAGGAGATTCTGGGTGAGGTTTGGAGATTCTGGGTTTAGGTTTGAGCCGATTCTGGATGAGTTTTGGAGGAGATTCTGGGTCAGGTTTGGAGATTCTGAGTTTAGGTTTGAGGAGATTCTGGGTGAGGTTTGGAGGAGATTCTGGGTTTAGGTTTGAGGAGTTTTTGGGTGAGGTTTGGAGGAGATTCTGGGTTTAGGTTTGAGGAGTTTTTGGGTGAGGTTTGGAGGAGATTCTGGGTCAAGTTCAGAGGAGATTCTGGGTCAAGTTCAGAGGAGATTCTGGGTCAAGTTCAGAGGAGATTCTGGGTCAAGTTCAGAGGAGATTCTGGGTGAGGTTTGGAGGAGATTCTGGGTGAGGTTTGGAGGAGATTCTGGGTGAGGTTTGGAGGAGATTCTGGGTGAGGTTTGGAGGAGATTCTGGGTTTAGGTTTGGAGGAGATTCTGGGTGAGGTTTGGACATTCTGGGTGAGGTTTGGACATTCTGGGTGAGGTTTGGAGGAGATTCTGGGTTTAGGTTTGAGGAGTTTTTGGGTGAGGTTTGGAGATTCTGGGTTTAGGTTTGAGGAGTTTTTGGGTGAGGTTTGGAGATTCTGGGTTTAGGTTTGGAGGAGATTCTGGGTGAGGTTCGGAGGAGATTCTGGGTGAGGTTCGGAGGAGATTCTGGGTGAGGTTCGGAGGAGATTCTGGGTCAGGTTTGGAGGAGATTCTGGGTCAGGTTAAGAGAAGATTTTGGGTCAGGTTTGGAGATTCTGAGTTTAGGTTTGAGGAGATTCTGGGTGAGGTTTGGAGGAGATTCTGAGTGAGGTTTGGAGATTCTGGGTTTAGGTTTGAGGAGTTTTTGGGTGTGGTTTGGAGGAGATTCTGGGTCAAGTTCGGAGGAGATTCTGGGACAGGTTTGGAGATTCTGGGTGAGGTTCAGAGGAGATCCTGGGTGAGGTTTGGAGATTCTGGGTGAGGTTTGGATGAGATTCTGGGTCAGGTTCAGAGAAGAATTTGGGTCAGGTTTGGAGATTCTGAGTTTCGGTTTGGAGGAGATTCTGGGTGAGGTTTGGAGGAGATTCTGGGTGAGGTTTGGAGATTCTGGGTTTAGGTTTGAGCCGATTCTGGATGAGTTTTGGAGGAGATTCTGGGTCAGGTTTGGAGATTCTGAGTTTAGGTTTGAGGAGATTCTGGGTGAGGTTTGGAGGAGATTCTGGGTTTAGGTTTGAGGAGTTTTTGGGTGAGGTTTGGAGGAGATTCTGGGTCAAGTTCAGAGGAGATTCTGGGTCAAGTTCAGAGGAGATTCTGGGTCAAGTTCAGAGGAGATTCTGGGTGAGGTTCGGAGATTCTGGGTGAGGTTCGGAGATTCTGGGTGAGGTTTGGAGGAGATTCTGGGTGAGGTTTGGAGGAGATTCTGGGTGAGGTTTGGAGGAGATTCTGGGTGAGGTTTGGAGGAGATTCTGGGTTTAGTTTTGGAGGAGATTCTGGGTGAGGTTTGGACATTCTGGGTGAGGTTTGGAGGAGATTCTGGGTTTAGGTTTGAGGAGTTTTTGGGTGAGGTTTGGAGATTCTGGGTTTAGTTTGGAGGAGATTCTGGGTGAGGTTCGGAGGAGATTCTGGGTGAGGTTCGGAGGAGATTCTGGGTGAGGTTCGGAGGAGATTCTGGGTGAGGTTCGGAGGAGATTCTGGATCAGGTTCGGAGGAGATTCTGGATCAGGTTCAAAGGAGATTCTGGGTGAGTTTTGGAGATTCTGGGTTTAGGTTCGAGGAGATTCTGGGTCAGGTTTGGAGGAGATTCAGGGTTAGGTTTGGAGATTCTGGGTGAGGTTTGGATGAGATTCTGGGTCAGGTTCAGAGAAGATTTTGGTTCAGGTTTGGAGATTCTGAGTTTAGGTTTGAGGAGATTCAGGGTCAGGTTCGGAGGAGATTCAGGGTTAGGTTTGGAGATTCTGGGTGAGGTTTGGAGGAGATTTTGAGTGAGGTTTGAGGAGTTTTTGGGTGAGGTTCGGAGGAGATCCTTGGTGAGGTTCGGAGAAGATCCTGGGTGAGGTTTGGATGAGATTCTGGGTCAGGTTCAGAGAAGATTTTGGGTGAGGTTTGGAGATTCTGGGTTCAGGTTTGAGGAGATTCAGGGTCAGGTTCGGAGGAGATTCAGGGTTAGGTTTGGAGATTCTGGGTGAGGTTTGGAGGAGATTCTGGGTTTAGGTTTGAGGAGATTCTGGGTTTAGGTTCGGAGGAGTTTTTGGGTGAGGTTTGGAGATCCTGGGTGAGGTTTGGAGGAGATCCTGGGTGAGGTTTGGAGGAGATCCTGGGTGAGGTTTGGAGGAGATCCTGGGTGAGGTTTGGAGGAGATTCTGGGTGAGGTTTGGAGGAGATTCTGGGTGAAGTTTGGAGATTCTGGGTGAGGTTTGGAGGAGGTTTTGGGTCAGGTTCGGAGGAGGTTTGGGGGGAAACGTTGCCATTCTAGGGGCAGGTTTGGCTCCTTTTTCCGTTGATTTTGCCGATTTGGGGTTTTCTTTGGGGAGGTCTCTCTGGTTTTCGGGGGCTTCTGTTGGTTTCTGGGGCGGCTTTGCTGGATTTGAGGGCAGTGCTCCTGGGTGTGGGAGACGTTTTGGTATTTTGGGGGAGCTCTTGCTGGTTTTCGGGGTGGTGTTGCTGCGTTTTGTGCCAACGTTTCCTGGGGAGCTCTTGCAGCTTTCAGGTTGGTCGAGGTTTTGAGGAGTTGAAGCTGATTTTGCTGGGGGTTTTAGGGGGTGCCTTTGAAACATTTGGGGTGTGTGTGTGTGTCACCAACACCTCCCCCCAGACAAAACCATCCCCACTTCTTCTTACTGTTGAAGACCAGCAAAATTCACCTGGGGGGTGTGCTGCTTGAGCACTCCTCCCCGCCTCCCCCCTTCCCCCCAAGTCCTTACCTATGGAGTTTGCCTCAAGTTTTTAATTTTACCTTTTTAAATCTTTTTTCTTTTTTTCCTGTCTTGATGATTTATTTATATTTTTTTTGTTCTTCCCTCCCTGCAGCTTAAAGAAAAATAAATAAAAAAATCCAGCCTGGACCCAGCCCATAGCAACCACTCCCTGCACAACTATTTAAAAGTAGGGAAGGGCTAAAGAAACACACACAAAAAAAACCCTTTTTGTGCGTGTGTGTGTGTGTGTGGTATATGCATTTTAAACCCCAGCCCCCAACCCCCTCCTTTTTTTTTTTTCCCCTCCCTTCTTCTCCTTTTTAGGCTCAGATGAACAAAGCAGGGTGGGGGGAAGGGGGGGAAAAAAAAGGGGGGGGGGGGGGGGGAGAAGGGTTGTGACTAGTATGGAACTAGTTAACCTTTAACAATTTATGCTGATGTCACACTGAGCATGAGTACTGATTAATCCCCCCCTTCCCCCCCTCCTTCCTCCTCCCTGCCTGAAATATTTTTATTGAAGGAAAAAAAAAAAAAAGGAGGGGGGGGGGGGAGTCAAAAAAAAAAAAAAGCTCTAATTTCCCGCAGCCATCTTTGTTTGATGCAGAACTCTTCCCCTCGGGGGTGTCCCCCCCCCCCCCGCCCCCCGCAACCAGCCCTCCCCAGGAACGCACAAATGCTGCTCCCAGCCCCTGGCTCCCGCAGCCTGGGATCTGCGGAGGGCCGGAGGCAGGGAGGGACACAGCCAAAGAACCGAACCAAACCAAACCAAACCAATCAAAGAAAAAGCCAAATTAAGCTAAGCTAAAAAAAAAAAACCACAAAAAACCAAACCAACAACAAAACCAACAAAACAAACAAAACAAAAAAAAAAAGAACAAAAAGCAATGAGCTCCTGGAGCAGCGCGGTGCCTCGCCGCCCGCCCGGGCTGTAAGCGCCAGGGGAAAGGTTGGCGGGGGGTTGCTGGGGGGGGGTGTGGGTGTCGCGGGGGGGGGGGGTGGTGTCGTTTTCGGTGGTGTTTTTTGTTGCTTTTCCTCCTTCCCGAGAGGCTTTTCCAGGGGATTTTCCGCCCCCTCGCCGCCTCCCTGCGCTCCCCTGCTCGCCAGGCTCCTTCTCCCCTCAGCGCGCAGGGCGGGGGGGGGGGGGCGCAGGCAGCGGGGCTCGCGCACCCCCTCCGGCCGCCATCTTGGGCGCCTTTTTTTCCCTCCTCTCCCTCACCCAGGAGGGGCAGAGCGGGGGGGGGGGGGGGGAGGGAAAGGCAGGGATCTTTTTTTACCCCCCACCCCCCCCTTCCTCCTCTGTTGTTGTTTTGTTGTTGTTGTCGTTGTCGCGCTCTGGAAGCAAAGGGGGGGGCACTTTTCGTGTTATTTCGGTGCCCCCTCCCCCCCCATTCACAGCTGGGTTTTCGGGGCGGCCATTTTCGCTGCCGCCTCTGCGGGCGGGGGAAGCGCCGGGCCCGGGCCCAGCCTCGCCTTCCCTTATTATTTATTTATTTTTATACAAGCCGCCTTTTTTTTTTTTTTTATCCCACATGCATCCGTATTTTTTTTTCAATTTTTAATTGTTCTTTTCCCGAGACAACATTAATCCTTTTTGAGCCTTTTTTTTTAGCACCCCCCCCCGACCCTTCCTTTCCTCCTCCCCCCCTCACACCCCCCACCCCCCCTCCGCCTCTTAACCCAACCTAACCCAGCGAGAAACGGAGGGGGGGGGGGGGTCGCAAAGCTCTTCTTTATTTTGTGTGTACCGCTCCCCCTGCCCTCTCCCCGCCGCGCTGGGCTGGGGGAGGTGGGAGACGTGCGGAGGGTCCCGGCCCCGGCTCTGCCTCTGCCTCTCCCTCCCTGTGAGTGTCCCCCCCGCCCGCCCCGCACACACAAACCCCCGCCCCGGTCCCTCCCGCCTCAGCCCCGCCATGGCTTCCCCTCTGAGGGAGGACGAGGAGGAGGAGGAGGAGATGGTGGTGTCTGAGGCGGAGGGCGACGAAGACGACGAGGAGGAAGAAGACGACGAAGAAGAGGAGGAGGAGGAGGAAGGGAAGGAAGATGCCGCCGCCACCGCTGCTCTCCTCACCGTTACCGGCGGGCACCGGCCGCCGCCGCCCGCCGACATCTTCCCGCCGCCGCCTCCCGCGCCGCCGCCGCCGCCCCCCCCCCGTGCCCGTTGCCGCCGCTGCGGGGCCGCCTCAGCCCGGCGCAGGTAAAACCAAATCCCAGCCCCCCCCGCCCCCCCCTTCTCCCCTCCCCCCAACCTCCTTTCGCCATTTTCACAACAAATCCTCAGTTCTCTCCCATTACATCCCCAGGACCCCCTCGGTTCCCGCCACGGCTTTCCCGCCACACCGCGGGGGGGGAATCCTGGGGGGCTGTTGTAGGGGGGCTGTTGGGGTAATTAGAAGGGGTTGTTACAGGGGTGTGTTGGGGGGAGGGGGGTCGTTGGGATAATTAGGGGGGTCCTGGGGGCTGTTGCAAGGGGGCATTAGAGGGGGCAGTGTGAGGGGAGCGTTACTGGGGAGCTGTAAGGGGTCTTGGGGGAGTTGGGATAATTCGGGGGTGGGGGGTTTCTATGAGGGGTATTGGGGGATTCTGGGACACGTTACAGGGAGGTATGAAAGGGGACGCTGTGAGGGGGGCGTTATATGGGGGTTCTTGGGGTGTTACAGGGGCATTGGGGGTCGTTCGGATAACTAGGGGGTGGGGGGTGTGTTAGGGTGTTAATAGCGGGTTGTTATGGGGGTATTAGGTTTTGGGGTTGTTACAGAGGGGTTATTGGGGTATGGGGGTCGTTGGGATAATTGGGGGGCTGGGGGTTGTTATGGGGGGCATTGGGGGGTGTTATGGGGGGATAGAGGGGTTGGTGTGAGCGGGGTTCTAGGGGTGTTACAGGGGCTAGTGTGAGGGGGGTTATGAGGGTATTAGTGGGGTTTGTGGGGGGGTGTTCTAAGGGAGTATTAAAGGGGGAGTTGTTACAGGGGTGGTGGGAGCGTTGTTAAAGGGGGTGTTAAAGTGGGGGGTTGTTACAGGGGGTGTTGTCACGGGGAGTATTGGGGGGTTTGTGAGGGGCTGTTCATGGAGGTTGTTATTTGGGGGGTAGGAGAGGGCGAAGGGGCAGTAGTGGGGGCAGTATGGGAAGGGGGTTTGTTGTGAGGGGTTTGTTAGCAGGGGGCATTTGGCGGGCTGTTGTGAGGGGTTACTGGGGAGTTGTTGGGGGCCCAGCCAGTTTGTAAACAACCTATGGCTGGGGGGAGGGGAGGCAAAAATCATGGCCAGGAGCAGAGGAGTACCCCTCCCCCTGCAGTGTCTGTGTGGGACCACGCATAGGAAGGATGACACCAAGGTACACCCCAGCCCCCCAGAAAAGTGTGTGTGGGGTAGTGGGGGCTGCTGGGTGCCAGTCGGGGCTGTGGGTGCTGCACCCATGTTGGGTGCTGCTGGGTGCCAGTGAGGACCCAGGATGGATGCTGCACCCATGTTGGGTGCTGCTGGGTGGCAGTGGGGGCCCAGCTTGGATGCTGCTCCCATGTTGGGTGCTGCTGGGTGGCAGTGGGGGCCCAGCTTGGATGCTGCTCCCATGTTGGGTGCTGCTGGGTGGCAGTGGGGGCCCAGCTTGGATGCTGCTCCCATGTTGGGTGCTGCTGGGTGGCAGTGGGGGCCCAGCTTGGATGCTGCTCCCATGTTGGGTGCTGCTGGGTGGCAGTGGGCCCAGCTTGGATGCTGCTCCCATGTTTGGTGCTGCTGGGTGGCAGTCGGGGCCCGGTTGGATGCTGCACCATGTTGGGTGCTGCTGGGTGCTGCAGTGGGGGCCCAGGTGGATGCTGCACCCCATGTTGGGTGCTGCTGGGTGGCAGTGGGGGCCCAGGTTGGATGCTGCACCCATGTTGGGTGCTGCTGGGTGGCAGTCGGGGCCCAGGTTGGATGCTGCACCCATGTTGGGTGCTGCTGGGTGGCAGTGGGGGCCCAGGTTGGATGCTGCACCCATGTTGGGTGCTGCTGGGTGGCAGTGGGGGCCCAGGTTGGATGCTGCACCCATGTTGGGTGCTGCTGGGTGCCAGTGGGGGCCCAGGATGGATGCTGCACCTATGTTGGGTGCTGCTGGGTGCCAGTCGGGGCTGTGGGTGCTGCACCCATGTTGGGTGCTGCTGGGTGGCAGTCGGGGCCCAGGATGGATGCTGCACCCATGTTGAGTGCTGCTGGGTGGCAGTGGGGGCCCAGGTTGGATGCTGCACCCATGTTGGGTGCTGCTGAGTGCCAGTGGGGGCCCAGGATGGATGCTGCACCCATGTTGGGTGCTGCTGGGTGGCAGTCGGGGCCCAGGATGGATGCTGCACCCATGTTGGGTGCTGCTGGGTGGCAGTGGGGGCCCAGGATGGATGCTGCACCCATGTTGGGTGCTGCTGGTGGCAGTCGGGGCCCAGGACTGATGCTGCTCCCATGTTGGGTGCTGCTGGGTGGCAGTCGGGGCCCAGGTTGGATGCTGCACCCATGTTGGGTGCTGCTGGGTGCCAGTGGGGGCTGTGGGTGCTGATGCTCTTTGGGGGTCACCACCAACCCCTTCCAGGTCTCTGTGGTGTCCCTCTGGCAGCTGAGTTCCCATGGGCCTGGAGGGTGCTCCTGCTTGGCTTTGGGTGGAGTTCAGCCTGGTTGGGTCTCCTGGGTCTCCTTTTGGGTCTCCTTTGGTAGATTTTGGTGACTTTTGGTGCTTTTTGCTCTATTTTATTGTATTTCATGGTGGCTTTGGGGTCTTCCTCGTGTTTCTGCTCTTGCTTGTGGTGGCCCAGCTGCTCCCTCCCCCCACGTCTTGACCCTGTCAGCACTTTTGGGACTACTTCAGCCCCCTCCAACACTCCCCTTTGGAGCTTCCCTCCATCAATGTCACCCCCTCAGGGCTCCAAACCGGCAAGAATGGGCAAGAAAGAGGATTTAGCACCAGCCCCCTCCCATTTCTTTAAGTGGGGAGCCCCCATGGCTCCCCACCACCACTTTGGAGGCTCTGAGACCATTTTTTAGTCGTTTTCCAGGAGGTGAGGACCTGAAATTAACCATTGCTGCTCCACACGAGACTTCCCCTCCCCTTTTTACTCT
The DNA here is from genome assembly GCA_015227895.2 of Colaptes auratus. Taxonomy (NCBI): domain Eukaryota; kingdom Metazoa; phylum Chordata; class Aves; order Piciformes; family Picidae; genus Colaptes; species Colaptes auratus. Next base: position 91,468 of record JAAWVA010000067.1, on the reverse strand, counting down.
GGTTTTTGGGTGGCTGTTTCCTAGTTTGGCCTCAAACAGGAGAGGGAAGGGCAGCGTGGGGCCCAAAGTGACTGATTTGAGTGGGGGGAAAAAAAAAGGCAACCTTGCTTCTCCAGTGGCTCAGCAATAGGGAGAGGAGGAGTTCAGAAGCCCTTTTCCTGCAGAAAAGAGCCAAAAATGGAGAAAGGAGGATTTAGTTTTCCCTCTTTCAACCTCGGATGGGGAAAAGGTGGCTGTGAGGCTCTGCCCCAGGCAGCGCTGCCGGCCCCGCTGCGGTCACCTTTCCTCTGCTCCCAGCAGCCCCCAAGGCACTTCCAGAAACCCTTTTTCTCCCAACTTCCCAACCCCCTTTCAACCCTTTCTCCTCCACCACACCTCCAAACTCCATTTTTTAACCCATTTCTGCTCCAGTCCACCCCAACCTCCCATTTTCCCCTCCACCCCCCCCAATTCCCATTTGTTCCCCCCTTTTCCTACCCCTCCCCCCAAAATAGCGATTTTTGTTAACCCTTCTCTCTCCTCCCCTTTTCCAGCACCGTTTTTTGCCTCATTTTAAACATTTCTCCCCCAGCTCAGGAGCAGCTTCCAGCCCTCCATCCCCGCTCGGGGCTCCCCAGATTTGAGGTGAAATCCTCCTTTTTCCCCATTTCGCCAGTGTTCGATGAATTTACGATGGGTTGCGGGTTTTTTTGCCCCTTTTCCGCCTATTTCTGCTGTTTCCAGCCCGTCCCAGCGGAGAACAATGGCGGCGGAGGCCGCGGGGGGAGCTCCCTGCTCCCGCGCCTTGGCACCGCAAATCCCCCCCCCCCCCAGTCAGCCGAAAAAGGGCTTTTGGGGGACCTCTTTCACCAGAACTCTGCCACCCGCCCCCAGCCCAGCAACCTCGCCGCCTGACCCTAGCCTCAGAACCCCTGAGCCACCCCAGAATGACTCAAAACGGGGCAGAGGGGCAGGAGTAGGTGTTCGTGCTGCGGGCAGACCCGGCCCTGCTCCTCTCCGCTTTGCTGCGCCCCCGCCCCCCCTTTTTGCCCCTCTCCCCCGCCCCTCTCCCCCCTGTGTCCAGGACGTTTGCCCCCTTCCTTTGTGCAGCCTTTTGCCTCTTCTTCTGCTCAGTCGACCCCCCCTTCCCACAACTGCTCCCCCCCATTTTCTCGTTTGTTTTTTTTTACCATTTCCCCACTTTTTTCTTCGTTTTTGCTTATTACCACCACTTCCTCTTTTTATCCATTTTCCACCTTTCCCCCTTCTCCCCCCTTATTTTCACATTCCTCCCCCTTGTTCTTCCCCCTCCCCTTCCCGTTCTTCTCTCCTCCCGCTTGGTTCCCCCCCCGTTTTTTCCTCCCTCCCCCCCCCTTTTCCCCCTTTTCCCCCCCCTTTATTCCCATTCCAACCCTTCTCCCCCTTACTCCCCCCTCAGCAGACCCCCAGGGCTGGGTGCTGGGGGGTCCCTGGCCGCCTGGCAGGCCAGCACCCCCAGCAATGTGGGGGTGCTCCCCTGCCCCCCCTCTCCCCCCGGCTGTCACGTGGCTGGAAAATTCTGGTTGAGGCTTTGCCAAGGCGCATGTCTTGGGGGGGAGGGGGGCTGGAAATTGGGGGGGATGGGGGGAACCCCCCCTAAATGGCAGGATCAGGCCTGGTGAGCAGCTGCACCCTGCAGGGTGCCCCCCAAGGTGACAGCAGTGGGGAACGGGGGGGGATTGGGTGGAAGAGGAAGGGCAGGATTGGGCCCACCCCGGAAAGAGAGCAGGGAAAAGGGGAGCGTCGGGGGGGTTGGGCTGGGTTTTGTCACCGGGGCCCTTCGCTGGTGTCATTGTCATCCCACCCCCAACCAAGGCCCTCACACCCACGGGGGAGTGGTGGCCTGAGCTGGGTGTCCCCAGGCTGCTGGCATGACCTGGGTGGTGCTGGTTGTCCCCAGGCTGTCCCCGTGTGGTGCCAGCTGTCCCCCGGCCGCGCAGTGGGCGCCGGTGCCAACAGCTGTGGCTGCAGCGTGCCCCTGCCAGCGCCTGGTGTCACCTCTTGTCCCTGTGCCGGCCTTGGCACCGCCGCCTCACCCCCTGCTGGACCACCTCCCCTCCTCGGGAAGCCCTCCCTCGTCGCAAGCCGGGGGGTGGGGAGTGGGGTGTTCCCCGGGTGGCTGGCACCGGCAGCCTGGCACAGGCGGTGATCTCTGGGGGCAGCCAGGTGGTGACGTCAGCAGGGGGGGCGGGCAGGGGACACCCAGAGCCACAGTTGGGGACATGCCAGCTGCCACTGGGGCCGGCGGGCACAGGGGACAGCCCTGAGCCGGCTGCCAAGGCGCTGGGGGACAGCCGAGGCTGTGACACCGGCAGAGGTGGCACCGCCCCCAGGGCTGGGCCTCCCCTGGGTGGCCTCCCTGGCACAGGGACACTGCCGGTGGCTGGCAGCCAAGGGCTGGGGAAATCCTCTGTTGGCAGCTGGGCAGCATGGCAGGGGCACACTGGTGGCACCGTGACACTGGTGGCACCGTGACAGGGACGCAGGGGTGGCACCGTGACACTGGTGGCACCGTGACAGGGACGCAGGGGTGGCACCGTGACACTGGTGGCACCGTGGCACTGGTGGCACCGTGACAGGGACGCAGGGGTGGCACTGGTGGCACCGTGACAGGGATGCAGGGGTGGCACCGTGGCACTTGTGGCACCGTGACAGGGATGCAGGGGTGGCACCGTGACACTGGTGGCACCGTGACAGGGACGCAGGGGTGGCACCGTGGCACTGGTGGCACCGTGTGAGGGGCACAGGGGTGGCACCGTGACACTGGTGGCACCGTGTGAGAGGCACAGGGGTGGCACTGTGACAGGGACACATTGGTGGCACTGCAGTGCAGGCACCACCAAGAGTGGCTGGGGAGGTGTCTGCTGGCATCTGGGGACCTGTGTGGTGACACTGCTGGCAGCTGGGGTGGGCACCAGCTGGGCTGTGGTGGCAGCATGGTGGCACTGCTGGCAGCTGGACTGGTGGCCTCAGGTGGTCTCCTGTCCCTGGCCCCCCATTTCTGTGGACACTGTGGGGGAAGAAGGGGCACACAGAAGGACCTCAGGGTAGCCTCCTGTAGCTGTCACCCATGTCCCCATCCTGATGGCCTCAGAGGGGACCTCAGCCTGGTCCCCTGCCTCTCTCCCCCACCTCCTCTGGTGTCACCTGTTGCCGGGGCCCTGTCCCTAGGACCCAGCCCCCACCATGACCCTGTGGCTCCCCTAAGACCCCATAGTCCCCCCCAGGACCCCATCCTCAGACTCTGTCCCCCACCCCAGAACCCTGTCCCTAGCACCCAGTCCTCCACCCAGGACCCCTTGGCCCCCTTCAGGACCCTATCACCCCCCTACCCCCCCACCCTCATGTCCCCCCTCCAG
>JAAWVA010000067.1:43036-88081 GCA_015227895.2 Colaptes auratus | reverse complement strand
GAGGGAGTTCAGCGCCAACAACCCCTTCAAGGGCTCTGCCGCCGCCGTGGCTGCCGCTGCCGCCGCTGCCGCTGCTGCTGTGGCCGAGCAGGTGTCAGCCGCTGTGGCTGCTGTGGCCCCCGAGGCCCCTCCCCAGCCCCTGCGCAAGGCCAAGACCAAGGAGGGCAAAGGTGGGGGAGCTGAAGGGCTTGGGGGGTGTGTGGAGGGGGTTTGGAGGGTCCTTAGGGGACCTTAGGGGGGATTGGAAGGGGTTTAGGGGGCCTTCAAGAGGGTTGGGGAGGGATTGTAGAGGGTTTGGGAGGTTGTGAGGGGGATTGGAGGGTGTTTGGGGGCATTGGAGGGGCTTTGGAGGGTCCTTAAGGGGGTTTGGGGGGGATTGCAGGAGGTTTAAGGGGTTCATAAGGGGTTTGGAGGGGATGTAAGGGAGTTTGAGGGGGCATTGGAAGGGCTTTAGAGGGTCCTTAAGGGATTTGGGGGGTTGGAGGAGGTTTGAGGGGTCCTTAAGGGCATTTGGTTTCTGTAAGAGGGTCTTGGAGGGGATCTGAGGGGGTTGGGAAGAACTGAAGGAGTTTGGGGGGGGTCCTTAAAGGAGGTTTAGGGGGCCCTTAAGGGAGTCTGGTGGGGGTCCTTGAGGGGGTTTAGGGTATCCTTAAGGGAGTTTGGGGGGTCCTTAAGGGGTTCGGGGGGGATCTGAGGTTATTTGGGGGTCCCTTGAGGAGGATTGTGGGTCCCTGTTAGGGAGGTTTTGGGGAACCTAAGGAGATCTTCGGGAAGTTGGGGTCCCTGGGGGGATTTTGTGGGGGTTAGGGTCCATGTGGGGAAGATTTTTGGGGCCCCTGAGGGGGAATCTGGGGGGTCTCAACCCCATCCTGGGTGCTCATCAGGGCCTGGGCACAAGAAGCGCAGCCGGAGCCCACGGGTGCCCGAGCTGAAGCGGAAGCTGAAGGGCAGGAAGATGGCACCGCTGAAGATCAAGCTGGGGGTGCTGGGGGGCAAGCGCAAGAAGAGCAGCTCGGTGCGTGCCCACCTGGCCCCTGCTGTACCCACAGGGTGCCACCTGCAGCCCCGGGGACCTCCCTGTACCCAAGGGGTGGCACCCAGACCCTTGGGGACCCCGCTGTCCCCGCCGCGTCCCCCACTGTCCCCGCCGTGTCCCCGCCGCGTCCCCTCCGTCCCTGCCGCATCCCCTCTGCCCCTGGCTTCACATTGGTGTCCCCACGCAGAGTGAGGATGCAGGGGAGGCAGAGGAGGAGTCAGAGTCAGAGAGCCCAGGGGCGCTGGGGGCCACCCCCCGGCCCGACCCTGCCATCCGCCTCAAGAAGCTGAAGAGAGGCCGCCCGGGGCGCAAGAAGAAGAAGGGTGAGTGGCCCTCGATGTCCTCATCCCCCTTTCCCCGGTGCCACCACTGACTCCTCCCCCTGGGTGCCCCCCAGTGCCACCAGTACCCCCCAGTCCCCTCTCTCCTTGCAGCCCCTGGCACCGGCCTCAGCCGGGAGCGTGGCCCTGTGGGGACGGGCACGGCGCCCGGGCATGGTGAGACACCCCCAGCTCGGCCCCCCGGGAGGCCCCAACCTCCCTGGCGATGCTGCCCTGTGGCTGTTGGTGGCAGCTCCTGGGGGAGGGGCTTCTCCTGGGTCTTTGGTGGCCTCAGGCCTACCTGGTGCCCTTGGTGTCCCTAGTGCCCCTGTCCTCTGCTGTCCCCATCCCCAGTGCTCCCATCCCCTGATGTTCTTCAGCTCCCATCCTTGCAGCTGCCAACCCTCACCCAGCACCCATCCCTAGTCCTTCCCAGCACCCATCCCTAGTCCTTCCCAGCACCCATCCCTAGTCCTTCCCAGCACCCATCCCTAGTCCTTCCCAGTGCTCCCAGTCCTTCCCAGTGTCTGCATCCTCTGGTGTTCCTCAGCTCCCATCCCCAGTGCTCCCAGTAACCCTCCCCAGTGCTCCCAGTAACCCTCCCATTGTCTCCATCCCTAGCATCCCCATCCCCTGGTGTTCCTCAGCTCCCATCCTCAGTGTCCCCCAGTGTCCCCCAACCCTCATCCTCAATGCTCCCAACCCCCATCTCCAGTCCTTCCCAGTGCTCCCAGTCCCTCCCAGTGGCCTGTGCCAGTGCTGCTAGGTGACAGGAGGTGGCTGGGTGTCCCCTCAGGCCCTGAGGAGGAGGGGGATGGCTACGAGACAGACCACCAGGACTACTGCGAGGTGTGCCAGCAGGGGGGGGAGATAATCCTGTGTGACACATGCCCCCGTGCCTACCACCTGGTCTGCCTCGACCCCGAGCTCGACAGAGCCCCCGAGGGACGCTGGAGCTGCCCCCACTGCGTGAGCAGCACTTCTGGGGGCTGGAGGCGGGGCTTGGAGGATCCTGGGAGTGGTTCTGGAGGGGGTTTGGGGGTGCTTAGAGGATCCTGGAAGTAGTTCTGGGGGGCTTAGAGGAGGTTTTGATGTCCCTCAAGGTATCCCTGGAAGGTTTTGATGTCCCTCAGGCTGCCCCTCCCCCGGGAGGCTCAGGAGTCCCTCAGGCTGCCCCCCCCCGGGAGGCTCAGGAGTCCCTCAGGCTGCCCCCCCCCGGGAGGCTCAGGAGTCCCTCAGGCTGCCCCCCCCGGGAGGCTGGAGTCCCTCAGGCTGCCCCCCCCGGGAGGCTCAGGAGTCCCTCAGGCTGCCCCCCCCCGGGAGGCTCAGGAGTCCTCAGGCTGCCCCCCCCGGGAGGCTCAGGAGTCCCTCAGGCTGCCCCCCCCGGGAGGCTCAGGAGTCCCTCAAGATGTCCCCAGGGCTTCCTCTTCTCCCTGAGTGCCATTTCAGGGCCACCCTAGGGGTGTTTGGGTTTTTTTTTCAGGGCATGGGGGAGGTACCTGAGGCCTTTCCTGTGCCCCTCAGGAGAAGGAGGGCGTGCAGTGGGAAGCCAAGGAGGAAGAAGAGGAAGAGGAGGAGGAGGAGGAAGAAGGGGAGAAGGAGGAGGAGGACGACCACATGGAGTACTGCCGGGTGTGCAAGGACGGGGGGGAGCTGCTGTGCTGCGACGCCTGCGTGTCCTCCTACCACATCCACTGCCTCAACCCCCCCCTGCCCGAGGTCCCCAACGGGGAGTGGCTCTGTCCCCGCTGCACGGTAGGGCTGTGGGGGAAGGTGAGGGAGGGGATGAGGGGGAGGTGTGGGGATGGCATGGGGGCAGTGATGGGGCAGGGTGGGGATGGCATGGAGGAGGGATGGCATAGGGGCAGGGTGGGGATGGCATGGAGGAAGGGATGGCATAGGGGCAGGGTGGGGATGGCATAGGGGAAGGATGGGGATGGCATGGAGGAGGGGATGGCATAGGGGAAGGATGGGGATGGCATGGAGGAGGGGATGGCATAGGGACAGGGTGGGGATGGCATGGAGGAGGGGATGGCATAGGGACAGGGTGGGGATGGCATGGAGGAGGGATGGCATAGGGGCAGGGTGGGGATGGCATGGAGGAAGGGATGGCATAGGGGCAGGGTGGGGATGGCATGGAGGAAGGGATGGCATAGGGCAGGGTGGGGATGGCATAGGGGAAGGCAGGGCATGGGGGGATAGCATGGAGGAGGGGATGGCATAGGGGCAGGGTGGGGATGGCATGGAGGAGGGGATGGCATAGGGACAGGGTGGGGATGGCATGGAGGAGGGGATGGCATAGGGACAGGGTGGGGATGGCATGGAGGAGGGGATGGCATAGGGACAGGGTGGGGATGGCATAGGGGAAGGATGGGGATGGCATGGAGGAGAGGATGGCATAGGGGAAGGATGGGGATGGCATGGAGGAGGGGATGGCATAGGGACAGGGTGGGGATGGCATGGAGGAGGGGATGGCATAGGGACAGGGTGGGGATGGCATGGAGGAGGGGGATGGCATAGGGACAGGGGGGGATGGCATGGAGGAAGGGATGGCATAGGGGCAGGGTGGGGATGGCATGGAGGAGGGGATGGCATAGGGGCAGGGTGGGATGGCATGGAGGAAGGGATGGCATAGGGCAGGGTGGGGATGGCATGGAGGAAGGGATGGCATAGGGGAAGGATGGGGATGGCATGGAGGAGGGGATGGCATAGGGACAGGGTGGGGATGGCATAGGGAAGGATGGGATGGCATGGAGGAGGGGATGGCATAGGGAGGAGGGATGGCATAGGGACAGGGTGGGGATGGCATAGGGAAGGATGGGGATGGCATGGAGGAGGGATGGCATAGGGACAGGGTGGGGATGGCATGGAGGAGGGGATGGCATAGGGACAGGGTGGGGATGGCATGGAGGAGGGGATGGCATGGGGGCAGGGTGGGGGCAGGGTGGGGACAGGGTGGGCATGGCATGGGGGCAGGGTGCGGACAGTATGGGGGGCAGTGAGGGGACAGAGTGGGGGCAGTGTGAGGTCCCTGTGTCCCTGAGTGTCCTCCCTCAGTGTCCCCCCCTCAGTGTCCCAAACCTTGTGTGTCCTCCCTTAGTGCCCAGTGCTGAAAGGGAGGGTCCAGAAGATCCTTTACTGGAGGTGGGGGGAGCCGCCCCCCCCTGTGGCTGCCCCCCCTGGGGCCCCCCAACCCGAGGGGCCCCCCCAGGCTCTTCAGGGCCGTTCGGAGCGCGAGTTCTTCGTCAAGTGGGTTGGGCTCTCCTACTGGCACTGCTCCTGGGTCAAGGAGCTGCAGGTACTGCTGGGGAGCTCCCCAGAACTCATGTGGGGTCCCCAATATTGGAGGGGTACATTTAGCTCCCCGTGGCGGGGCACTGAATGTAAGGCAGTGGTGGAGGTCTGTGTCCTGCTAGGGCTGTTTCTGGGTCAAAGTGCTGCAGGTACTGCTGGGGGGGTCCCCAAAACTCGAGGGAGGAGTCCCCAAAATTGGGTTCATTTAACTCCCCTTGGGGGTTGGGCAGTGAATGTAAAGCAGAGCCAATGTTGGGCGGCTGTTGCCTGCTGGGGCTGCTCCTGGGGGCTTGGGGGGTTTATTTAAGACCCCCCATCCCCCTCTAATTTTGGGGTGTCCCCCCTCCCCCAGCTGGAGATCTTCCACCTGGTGATGTACCGCAACTACCAGCGCAAGAATGACATGGACGAGCCCCCCCCTCTGGACTATGGCTCTGGGGATGATGACCCCAAAAGTGAGAAGAGGGGCCCTGGGGGGGGCAGCGACCCCCTCTTTGGGGGCATGGAGGAGAGGTTCTACCGTTACGGCATCAAGCCTGAATGGATGACTGTGCACAGAATCATCAACCACAGGTGGGCAGCTCCTGGGGGGGTGTCCCCCTTCCCTCCCTCTACAGACATCCCTGGAGGGCAAAGGGAGCCCTGAGAAATTGGGAGACACCCCCCACCCCACCCACCCCCCCCCCAGGAAGCAGGGAGCCCCCCAGGAATCGGGGATCACCCCCAGAAAGCAGGGAGCGCACCCGACCCCCTCTCTGTCCCTGTCCCCATGTGACTTCTCCGTGTCCCCTCTATGTCCCTGTCCCGAGATGACTTCTCTGTATGCCCTCTGTGACCCCTGTGTCCCTGTCCCCAGATGACTTCTCTGTATGCCCTCTGTGACCCTGTCCCCAAGTGACCCCTCTGTGACCCCTGTGTCCCTGTCCCCAGATGACCTGTGTCCCCACATGACCCCATGTCCCCTCTGTGTCCCCAGGTGACCCCATAGCCCCTTTGTGTTCCTGTCCCCAGGTGACCCTTCTGTGTCCCTGTCCTCAAGTGACCCCACGTCCTCTCTGTCCCCAGCTGACACCATGTACCCACTGTGTCCCTAACCCCAGATGACCCCAGGTCCCCTCTGTGTCCCCAGGTGACCCCAGTTGACTTTATGTCCCCTCTGTGTCCCTGTCCCCAACTGACTCCATGTCCCCTCTGTGTCCCTATCCTCAACTGATGCCATGTCCTCATGTGACCCTCCCTGTGTCCCTCTCCCCACTGTGTTCCCATGACCCCCTTGTGCCCCTTTGTGTCTCTGTCCCAAGGGACCCCTCTGTGTCCCCAAGTGACCCCTATGTTCCCTCCGTCCCTGTCCCCCCTTGTCCCTGTGTGACCCCAGGTGACTTCTGCGGCGCCCTGATGGCAGCTGGTGACACCAAGGGGCCTTTCCCCCTGCCCCATTGTCACCCACACCCTGGTGGCAGTTGGCAGCCTTGGTGTCACCTGAAGGTGCCCAGCGTCCTCATGGGTGCCTGTTGTCACCTAGGGGTGCTCAGTGTCCCCATAGTGCCTTTGTCACCATGGTGTCCAGTGTCTTCTGGGGCTCTTTTGTGCCCATGGTTCCCCTTGCCCCCTCTGGGTTCTGCTTGCCCCCCCTGGTGCCCACTGGGGCCTGTGGGGTGCGTGGGTGACGTGGTGCCCACAGCGTGGACCGGAAGGGGCAGTACCACTACCTGGTGAAGTGGAGAGACCTGCCCTACGACCAGGCCACCTGGGAGGAGGACGAGATGCCCATCCCTGACTACGACCTACACAAGCTGGCATACTGGAAACACCGGTGAGGGCACTGGGGAGGCCACTGGGGGCATGGGGACTGGGAGCACTGGGGAGGGCTCTGGGGATGTGGGGACTGGGACCCTGTGTCCCCATCTGTCCCCAGTGTTCTCTTGCTGCCACCTCTCCCTGTTGTCCCCATGTTCTCTCCTGGGGTCCTGATGTCCTGATTCCTCCTGTCTCTGTGTCCTGTCCCGCATGGTGTCCCCTTGAGTGTCCCCAATGTCCCCTTGAGTGTCCCCAATGTCCCCAGGGAGGTGTTCATGGGGGAGGACCCAGCCCAGCCCCGGCGCTACAAGAAGAAGAAGAAGGAGACTCCAGGGGAGGGCCCCCCTGACTCCCCCACCAATGATGTGAGTGCCGCCACCTTGGGGTGGCTCCTGGGCCACCCATGGTGTCCCCTCAGCCTTGCCTGGCCCCTCCATGCTCCTTTTGGTACCTCCAGACCCTTGGGTGCCATCAAACTGCCATAGCCTATGGTTTGAGCCTCAACCACCTGGCCCTGTGGCACCTCCCTGACTTCAGCGACCTCTTGGGGCACCTGGGGTGGCCTTTGTCCACCCCCAGCCCTCGGTGCCCACCCTTGTGCCCACAGCCGACGGTGAAATACGAGACGCAGCCGCGGTTCATCACGGCCACGGGTGGTACCTTGCACCTCTACCAGCTGGAAGGCCTCAACTGGCTGCGCTTCTCCTGGGCCCAGAGCACCGACACCATCCTGGCCGACGAGATGGGGCTGGGCAAGACCATCCAGACCATCGTCTTCCTCTACTCGCTCTACAAGGAGGTGAGGACACCACCTAGCTGGGACCAGACTCAACCACATTGCTCCTGGGGTCAAATACATGGGTCTGGGGTCAAGCAACTGCTGCTAGTGTCAGCTATATGGGTCTGGGGAAAACCAACTGCTCCTAGCATCAACTGTATGGGCCTGTGGTCAACCAGATGGGCCCAGGGTCAACTGACTGCTCCGAGGGGCAACTATATGGGTCTTGGGTTAACCATATTGGCCTGGGGTCAATCAGCTGGTCCTAGGCTCAACCACATGGGCCTAGGGTCAACCAGCTATCCCCAAGGGGGCTACCTCCCAGCCCTCTCCCTGTGTCCCCAAATGCCCCCCTGTTCCCAGGGGCCCCATCCCTGTGGACCACCCCCCAGCCCTGTCCCCTTGTCCCTAAGTACCATCCTATACCTGTGGGCTACCTGCCCCTGTATCCCCATGTGCCACCCTGTCTCTGTGGACCACCCCCCAGCCCTGTCCTCTGGTCCCCACGTGCCACCCCCTCCCCGTGGGCCACCCCCCAGCCCTGTCCCCACATGCCACCCTGTCCCCCAGGGCCACACCAAGGGCCCGTTCCTCGTCAGCGCTCCGCTCTCCACCATCATCAACTGGGAGCGCGAGTTCCAGATGTGGGCCCCGGCCTTCTATGTGGTCACCTACACCGGGGACAAGGACAGCAGGGCCATCATCCGCGAGAACGAGTTCTCCTTTGATGACAGCGCCATCAAGGGCGGCAAGAAGGCCTTCAAGATGAAGGTGAGCAGCTCCCAGGGCCGCCCGGATGCTGCCTGGGGCGGTGGCAGTGGCCATCCGGCTTCCTCCGGGCACTGCCAGTACCACCTGGAGTCTTGGGTTCCTCTTCTGGGGTCTTGGTGCCCTAAGGGTGCTGGTGGAGATGCCACAGATTGGGCTGTTGGTGCCCCATGGGTGCCCCATCATGCCCCAAGGGTGCTGGTGATGCTGGTCTGGGTGGGGCTGTGGGTGTCCCAGATGCCTTGGTGCCCCGTGGGTGCCCACTGGGTGCTGCTTGTGCCCCTGGTGACCCTGGGGTGCCCTGGCAGAGGGAGGCCCAGGTGAAGTTCCACGTCCTGTTGACCTCCTACGAGCTGATCACCATCGACCAAGCGGCGCTGGGCTCCATCCGCTGGGCATGCCTGGTGGTGGACGAGGCCCACAGGCTGAAGAACAACCAGTCCAAGGTGCCTGCCGCCCTGAAAGGGCACTGGGGGGGCAGCTGGGTAGCTGGGAGGGCACTGGGGAGGGCACCTAGGAGCTGCTGAGAGGGTGCTTGGGCAACTGGGAAGGCACTAGGAGGGCGTTGGGAAGGCGCTGGGAGAGCAGCTGGGCGGCTGGGAGGTCACTGGGAGGGTTCTGGGGCAGCTGGGAGGGCACCTGGGTATCTGGGAGTCTCTGGGAGTGCACCAGGAGGGCACTGGGAGGGCACCTGGGCAGCTTGGGGACACTGGGAGGGCACCTGGGAGCCTCTCGGAGGGCTTTGGGAGGACACCTGTGCAGCTGGGAGTCCCTGGGAAGGCATTGGGAAGGCACTGGGAGAGAGCCTGGGCAGCTGGGGTCCCTCAGGGTCTGTGGGTGCCCAGGGGGTTCAGGGAGTCTGTGGGTGCTTGGGGGGGGGTCAGAGGGTGACCCTGTGTCCCCTCCCCAGTTCTTCCGGGTGCTGAACGGTTACAAGATTGAGCACAAGCTGCTGCTGACTGGGACCCCCCTGCAGAACAACCTGGAGGAGCTCTTCCACCTCCTCAACTTCCTCACCCCTGAGCGCTTCAAGTGCGTGGCCCCCCTGCTGCCCCCTGTCGTCCCCTCGGGTCCCCACCCCATCACCCAGGCTCTTCCTGTCCCCTCCATGTCCCTCTTTTCTCTCTGTGTCTCCTCCCAGCCCTTCGGCACTGAGGGGGTTCCTGCTGCTTCTGGGTCCCCTCCTGTCCCCTCAGGTCCCCCCAGTGTATTCAGGTCCCCTTCACCTCAACCAGGCTCTTCCTGTCCTCTCCTCATCCCTCGTTTCTCTCTGCATCTCCTCCCAACCCTTCAGCACTGGGCGGGGTTCCTGCTGCTCCTGGGTTCCCTCCTATCCCCGGTATCCCCTCAGGTCCCCATGTCCTTTCACCCCACCACATGATGGCCATCCCCATGTCCCCTCACCCCCACCATATCCTGGCTGTCCCCACATCCCTTCACCACCCCACCCCCTGCCCATCCCCAATCCCCAGGTCCCATCTCTTTGTCCATTCCTCCCTCCTTTTTCCCAGCAACCTGGAGGGCTTCCTGGAAGAGTTTGCTGACATCTCCAAGGAGGACCAGATCAAGAAGCTCCACGACCTGCTGGGGCCCCACATGCTGCGGCGCCTCAAGGCCGACGTCTTCAAGAACATGCCGGCCAAGACCGAGCTGATCGTCAGGGTGGAGCTCAGCCCCATGCAGAAGTATGGACAGGGCCAGGAGGGTTCCGCTGGGTGCTGCTGGGTGCAGGTTGGGTGCTGCTGGGTGCAGGTTGGGTGCTACTGGGTGCAGCTTGGGTTCTGCTGGGTGCTGGTTGGATTGTGCTGGGTGCAGAGATGTCCCTGGCCCCCCTGGTGCCACCGAGGTCCCCACAGGAAGTACTACAAGTACATCCTGACCCGCAACTTCGAGGCACTGAACTCACGGGGCGGCGGCAACCAGGTGTCCCTGCTCAACATCATGATGGACCTCAAGAAGTGCTGCAACCACCCCTACCTCTTCCCCGTGGCTGCCATGGTGGGGACACTGCAGGGACAGGGCCTCAGGGGCACCTGGAGGGGGTGGAGTCAGCTGGGGACATGTGGGGGGATGTGGGGAGGGAGAAGATGGGAGGGTGGTGGGATGAGTGGGACAGGGGAGTGGGTGCAGGGGACAGAGGGACCTGGGGAGCTGGTGGGGCATGGGGACTTGGTGGGGCATGGGGACTTGGTGGGACATGGTGGGACATGGAGGGGACTTGGTGGGACATGGAGGGGACTTGGTGGGACATGGAGGGACATGAGGACATGGTGGGGCTGGAGGGACAGTGGCAGGGTTGGAAGGAGGTGGAGGCAATATAGGCTGGAGGGTTGTGGGGCCGTGGAGTGGTTGGAGGCCCATGGAGGGGACCCCGGGGGCTTGGTGACATCACTGATGATGTCATTGATGACATCATGGATGGTATCCCCAGGAGTCCCCAAAGCTGCCCAGTGGTGCCTATGAGGGGGGTGCCCTGATCAAGGCCTCGGGGAAGCTGCTGCTGCTCCAGAAGATGCTGAGGAAGCTGAAGGAGCAGAACCACCGAGTGCTCATCTTCTCCCAGGTATGACCCAGGGGACAGACCCAGCACCCATGGGACCTTTGGCAACCCACCAAGAACCCATGGGACCCATAGGAACCCTCCAGCACCTGTGGGACCCTTAGGAACCCACCAAGTACCCATGGGACCCATAGGAACCCCCCAGCACCCATGAAGTCTCCCCAGCACCCATGGCACCCTTAGAATAGAATAGAACAGAATTAACCAGGTTGGAAAAGACCTCAGAGATCATCAAGTCCCACCTATCACTCAGCACCATCTGATCAACTAAACCATGGCACCCCACCTGGAGTACTGTGCCCAGTTCTGGAGCCCTATTACAAGAGGGATCTGGAGGTGCTGGAAAGTGTCCAGAGAAGGGCCACGAGGATGAGCAGAGGGCTGGAGCACCTCTCCTGTGAGGACAGACTGAAGAGTTGGGGCTGTTCAGTCTGGAGAAGAGAAGGCTCTGAGGTGACCTAATTGTGGCCTTCCAGTTTCTGAAGGGGGCTACAGGAAGGCTGGGGAGGGACTTCTCAGGCTATCAGGGAGTGATAGGACTAGGGGGAATGGAATGAAGCTGGAGGTGGGGAGATTCAGGCTGGAGGTGAGGAAGAAGTTCTTTACCATGAGAGTGGTGAAGCCCTGGAATGGGTTGTCGAGGGAGGTGGTTGAGGCCCCGTCCCTTGAGGTGTTTAAGCCCAGGCTGGATGAGGCTCTGGCCAGCCTGATGTAGTGTGGGGTGTCGCTGCCCATGGCAGGGGAGTTGGAACTAGATGATCCTTGTGGTCCCTTCCAACCCTGACTGATACTATGATACTAAGTGCCTCATCCAGGCTCCTCCTGAGCACCTCCAGTGGTGACTCCACCACCTCCCTGGGCAGCACATTCCCAGGGCCTATCTCTCTTTCTGGGAAGAACTTTCTCCTCATCTCCAGCCTAAACCTCCCTTGGCACAGCTTGAGGCTGTGTCCTCTTGTTCTGGTGCTGAGTGCCTGGGAGAAGAGACCAACCCTCACCTGGCTACAACCTCCCTTCAGGTAGTTGTAGAAAGCAAGGTCTGCCCTGAGCCTCCTCTTCTGCAGGCTAAGCAACCCCAGCTCCCTCAGCCTCTCCTCCCAGGGCTGTGCTCCAGACCCCTCCCCAGCTTTGTTGCCCTTCTCAACATCTTTCCTAAACTGAGGAACCCAGAACTGGACACAGCACTCAAGCTGTGGCCTAACTAGTGCTGACCACAGGGCAGAATGACCTTCCTGCTCCTGCTGGCCACACTGTTCCTGATGCAGGCCAGGATGCCATTGGCTTTCTTGGCCCCCTGGGCACACTGCTGGCTCATGTTCAGCCTACCGTCAACCGGTACCCTCAGGTCCCTTTCTGCCTGGCTGCTCTCAGACACTCTGACCCCAGCCTGGAGCACTGCCTGGGGTTGGTGTGGCCAATGTGCAGAACCTGGCACTTGGATGTGTTCAATCTCCTGCCCTTGGACTCTGCCCATCTGTCCAGCCTTTCAAGGTCCCTCTGCAGAGCTCTCCTGCCCTCTGACAGCTCAACTCCTGCCCCCAGCTTGGTGTCATCTGTAGATTTACTGATGATGGACTCAATGCCCTCCTCCAGATCATCAATAAAGATATTGAACAGTATGGGGCCCAGCACTGATCCCTGGGGCACACCACTGGTGCCTGGCTGCCAGCTGGATGTGGCACCATTCACCACGACTCTTAGGAACCCACCAACACCCATGGGACCTCTCCAGCACCCACAGGACCCATAGGAACCCCCTCAAGCACCCATGAGACCTTCATAGCACCCATGGGACCCATAGGAACACCCCAGCCCCCAGATTCCTCCTAGTACCACTCCTGTGAGTTCCCCCCAGGTGCTCCCAGTCTAACCAGTGCCCATCCCAGCCTCTCAGTTCCTCCCAGTACCAGCCCTATGGGTGCCCCTGGCCCCACCAGTGCCTCCCAGTCTGCCCAATTCACATCCCAGCCCCCTGATTCCTCCCAGTACCAGCCCTATGGGTGCCCCCCAGCCCCACCAGTGCCTCCCAGTCTAACCAGTGCCCACAGATGACAAAGATGCTGGACCTGCTGGAGGACTTCCTGGACTATGAGGGCTACAAGTATGAGCGGATTGATGGTGGCATCACCGGGGCCCTGCGCCAGGAGGCCATCGACCGCTTCAACGGTAGGCACCCAGCAGGCTGGGGAGGCACCCACAGGGCACCCAGGGCTCCAAGAGGGCTCCTGGAGTTAAAGGGGACCAAGATGACTTGGGAGGGACTCAGGTGTGAGGGCATCCAAGGGGCACAGGGGGCATCCCAGAGGGCACCGAGGGCTCCAGGGGGCACCTAAGGGTTTGGGGTAGCATCCAGAGGGTGCTCAGGGGACAAGGGAGGTGCCAGGGATGGGGGGGGTGCCAGTTTGGGGGATGCTGGGTTGGGGGGTGTGGTTTCAGAGGGTGCCAGGTATGGGTGGGTGGGTGCTGGGGGGTGTCTGTTTTTGGGGGGGTGGGCTGGGGGGGTGCTAGGCTGTGGCTGCGGGGCGCCAGTGCCCCCTGGCTGACGGCGGGGGGGCAGCGCCGGGGGCACAGCAGTTCTGCTTCCTGCTGTCGACGCGCGCTGGGGGCCTGGGCATCAATCTGGCCACTGCCGACACCGTCGTCATCTTCGACTCCGACTGGAACCCTCACAACGACATCCAGGTGGGCACCTGTCCTGGTACCCTGCCTGGCACACTCCCTGTGCCCTGGAAGCTGTCTAGTGGTGCTCATTCTGTACCCTGCACCAGCCTTGTGCCCAAGCACCACTGCAGTGGTGCCCATCCTGCACCCAGCCTGGCACCCGCTGAGTGCTTTGTCAGCTGTCCAGTGTCACCCATCGTGGCACATTTCTCCCTTGCTGTCCCCTCGTCCCTGCCTGTCCCCTCGTCCCTGTCTGTCCCCTTCTCTCTCACTGTCCCCACTGTCCCCATTCCTGCATTCCCAGCTGTCCCTAGTTGTCTGCACTTCTGCCCCCTAGCTGTCCCCCTGCCCCCACTAGGCCTTCAGCCGTGCTCACCGCATGGGACAGGCCAACAAGGGGATGTTCAGCCCTGTCTCCAGAAGCTCTGCCATCCCCCTTGACTGTCCCCCTGCCCCCCCAGGCCTTCAGCCGGGCGCACCGCATTGGGCAGGCCAACAAGGTGATGATCTACCGCTTTGTGACACGCGCCTCGGTGGAGGAGAGGATCACGCAGGTGGCCAAGCGCAAGATGATGCTGACACACCTGGTGGTGCGCCCTGGGCTGGGCTCCAAGGCCGGCTCCATGTCCAAGCAGGAGCTCGACGACATCCTCAAGTTTGGCACTGAGGAGCTTTTCAAGGATGAGAATGAGGGTGAGGGCTGGGGGGGGGAGGGGAGGGGGCCTGGGGAGGGGCAGGGTAGGAGGGAGAGGGGACAAGGGAGGTCAGAGGAGGATGTGGTGGGTCTTGGAAGAGCGTTGTGGATCATGGGAGGAGCATGGGAGGATGCAGTGTGAGCTGTTGGGGCATGTCAGGCCCCATTGGGTCATGTTGACTTATGCTTGGTCATGTTGGGCCCTGTTGGATTACATTAGGTCATGTTGGTCCACGCTGAGCCCATGCTGGTCCCTGCTGGGCCATGCCGGGTTAGGTTGAGCCACGTTGGGTTATGTGGCGTTACGTTGGGCCGTGTTGGGTTATGTGGCGTTACGTCGGGCCACGTCGGGTTACGTCGGGCCGTGTTGTGCTACGTCGGGTTACGTAGGGCCCTGTTGGGTTACAGTGGGCCCTGTTGGGCCATGTTGGATTACGTTGGGTCATGTTGGGCTATGTTGGTTCATCCTCGGCCATGTTGGGCCTACGCTGATGCGTGCTCTGCAGGGGACAACAAGGAGGAGGACAGCAGTGTGATCCACTATGATAATGAGGCCATCGCCAGGCTCCTGGACCGCAACCAGGATGCCACTGACGACGCCGATGTGCAGAACATGAACGAGTACCTCAGCTCCTTCAAGGTGGCCCAGTACGTGGTCAGGGAGGAGGACAAGGTGAGCAGGAACCATGGGTGGGGGAGGAGGACGAATGGATGGAGAAGGTGTGGGAGGTGGGAAGAGTGGAGATGGCGGAGGTGGCAGGGGTGATGGAGGTGGAGATGATGAGGAAGATGGGGATGGCGGAGCTGGTGGAGGTGATGGAGGAGGTGGTGGAAGTGATGGAAGTGATGGAGGTGCAGATAGTGAAGGTGATGAGGATGGTGTTGATGGAGAGGATGAGGCTGGGGATGGTGTGGAGACAATGGAGGCAGAGTGATGAAGGTGATGGAGTTGCTGAAGCTTCTGGAGGTGCTGCTGTCTGTAGAGCCCTCTAGGCCCCAGGAGGTTCTGGGGAGGGGCCATCTGACGGCTTTGGCACAACCCTAGATCGAGGAGATCGAGAGGGAGATCATCAAGCAGGAGGAGAATGTGGACCCTGACTACTGGGAGAAGCTCCTCAGGCACCACTATGAGCAGCAGCAGGAGGACCTGGCCAGGAACCTGGGCAAGGGCAAGAGGGTCAGGAAGCAGGTCAACTACAACGATGCTGCCCAGGAGGACCAAGGTGGGCACTGGGAGGGCAGTGGTGGCAACTGGGAGGGCACCGGGAACAACTGGGAGGAGCTAGGAGGAGCTGGTGTGGAGCCTGGACAAGGAGGTCCAAGAGTAGGGCAGCCTGAAGAGTGATCGGGAGGACCAAGGTGGGCACTAGGAGGCTCCAGGTGGGCACTAGTGGGCACTGGTTCTGCCTGTGCCCTGCAGACAACCAGTCTGAGTACTCGGTGGGCTCTGAGGAAGAGGATGAGGACTTCGACGAGCGGCCCGAGGGTGAGTGGCCCCCAGGGTGTCCCCAGGTGTCCCCAAGTCCCTTGTGGTCTCTCCATGTCCCCCACAGTGTCCCTTTGTTGTATGCCTCCTCCATCTGGGGAGGGCTCTGGGTTGGCACTGGGGGGAGGGGGGAGACTCCAGGTGTTGGGGGGGGGGGGTCAAGGGGGGGGGGGGGTCAAGGTGCTGGGGGGGGGGTAATAAGGGTGCTATAAAGGTGGGGTCAGGGCGCCCATGGGGGGGGGTTCAGAGTGCTATGGGGGGCAATAAGGGTGCTATAAAGGGGGGGTCAGGGTGGTGGTGGGGGGAATAAGGGTGCTATAAAGGGGGCATCAGGGTGCCGTGGGGGGGTCAGGGTGCCACGGGAGGGTCATGACAGTGATGCCCCCTGCAGGCCGGCGCCAGTCCAAGCGGCAGCTGCGGAATGAGAAGGACAAACCTCTGCCCCCGCTGCTGGCCCGGGTCGGGGGCAACATCGAGGTGGGACCCCTGGGGCGGCACCTGGTGGGGCACCCCAGGCATTGGGGGCTACTGGGGAAGTGGTGGGCAGGGTTCCTGGGGGGGGGCATATCTGGGTATTGGGGTCCTCACAGCCACCTGGGAGTGCTTCTGTACGACACTTCTCCCCCCCTCATCTCAACAATGATCCTCAACGCCTGCCCCTAATACTTGGGCCCCCCACACACCCACCCTTGGCCCCTCCCCAGACAGCTTGGATGCCCCCCAGACATGAAAGACCCCCCCCGATTCCTGGGACCCCACATGGATCACTCCTGGCCCCCCCAGTTACTTGATCCCCCCAAACCCCTGGGTCCTTTCTGACCCTTGGGTCCCCCCTGATCTTCCTGCCCCCAATCCCTGTGACCCCCCACAACCCCTTGGGTCCCCCTTAACTTTTGGGGCCAAACCCTGACCCCTGGGGACCCCCTCTGTACATCCCCCCGACCTACTTGACTTCCTCCCCAACCTCTTAGGGTTCTCTCTAACCCTTCTGTGTCCCCAAGCCGTGTGAGCTCCCCACCTTCAACCCCCTGCCTCCCCCTTGATTTTTGAGGTTCCCTGTGACCCCTGGGGACCCCCTTGATCCCCACTTGACCTTCCCCAGACCCCTGGGTCCTCTCTAACCCTTCTGTGCTCCCAACCCCTGTAACTGCCAACCTCTCCCCAACACCCTGAGTTCCCCGTGACATTTGGGGTTCCCCCTGATCCCTGTGACCCCTGGGGACCCCTTCTCTGCCCCCCCCAGGTGTTGGGGTTCAACACCAGGCAGCGCAAGGCCTTCCTGAATGCCGTCATGCGCTGGGGGATGCCCCCCCAGGACGCCTTCAGCTCCCAGTGGCTCGTGAGGGACCTGCGGGGCAAGAGCGAGAAGGAGTTCAAGTGGGTACTGGGAGCAGGGGGAGCGCTGGGACTGCCCCTCTGCATTCCTCTGGGCTCTCAGCTCCACCAGTAAGGAGCACTGGGAGGCACTGGGGGCAATGGGGGACCTGGGATGAAGGAAGGTCTGGGGGTGCTGAGGACATGGGGGACACTAGGGGCGTGTGAGGACAGGCACAGGTGGGAACTGGGGACAGGTGGTGGCATCGAGGCCATCTTGTGCCTTGTCCCCTGATGTCCCTGTGTGTTGCTGCCCCCTGCCACCCCCTGCTGTCCTGGTGCTGCGTGATGAGTCCTTACTCAGCCGAGTGCTGCCCCCTGTTGGCTTTCCTGGGGAGCGTCCAAGCTCGTGTCCCCCTCAGCCCGACACACAGCCACCCTCGGGGGTCCCCTTTCTCACCCCGGGGGGTCAGGGCTGGCCCCAGGGGCGTCAGAGTGGTGACAGCACCCAGGCCAGAGCTGGCACAGCCCCACACAGGCACCGTGAGGAGGGGACAGGCTGATGGCACCGGGACAATGGGGACACTGGGGACACTGGGGACAGGGTCTGTGGGGACAAAGGATCTTGGGGACAGGCGCCAGGGCAACAAGGGACACTGGGGACAGGATCTGTGGGGCCAGGGGCCACTGATGTCCCCCACGGTGTCCCCAGGGCCTATGTGTCCCTGTTCATGCGGCACCTCTGCGAGCCTGGCGCCGATGGCTCTGAGACATTCGCCGATGGAGTCCCCCGGGAGGGGCTGAGCCGGCAGCAGGTCCTGACCCGCATTGGCGTCATGTCCCTGGTCAAGAAGAAGGTGCTGCCCTCTGCTGGCCGCTCCTGGCGCTGCTGCTCCCTTCCTGCCCCCTGCTGCCCTCTGCCAGCTGCTCCTGGCGCTACTGCTCCCCTCCTAGCCCCTACTGCCCTCTGCCGGCCATTCCTGGCCCTCCTGGCGCTGCTGCTCCCCTCCTGGCCCCTGCTGCTCTCTGCTAGATGCTCCTGGCCCTCCTGGCGCTGCTGCTCCCCTCCTGGCCCCTGCTGCTCTCTGCTAGATGCTCCTGGCCCTCCTGGCACTGCTGCTTCCCTCCTGGCTCCTGCTGCTCTCTGATGGCCGCTCCTGGTCCTCCTGTCTCTCCTGCTCCCTTCCTGGCCCCTGCTGCCCCCTGCTGGACACTCCTGGCTCTTTTGGCACTGCTGCTCCCCTCCTGGCCCCTGCTGCTCTCTGCTGGCTGCTCCTGGCTCTGCTGCTCTCTTCGTGGCCTCTGCTGCTCCATTCCTGGCCCCTGCTGCCCTCTGCTGGCTGCTCCCTTCCTAGCCTCTGCTGCTTCCTTCCTGGCCCCTGCTGCCCTCTGCTGGCTGCTCCTGGCTCTGCTGCTCCCTTCATGGCCTCTGCTGCTCCATTCCTGGCCCCTGCTGCCCTCTGCTGGCTGCTCCCTTCCTGGCCTCTGCTGCTCCCTTCCTGGCCTCTGCTGCCCTCTGCTGGACTCTCCTGGCACTGCTGCTTCCCTCCTGGCCCCTGCTGCCCCCTGCTGGACGCTCCTGGCTATCCTGGCGCTGCTGCTCCCTTCCTGGCCTCTGCCGCCCTCTGGTGGCCGCTCTTGGCGCTGCTGTTCCCCTCCTGACCCACCCCGACCCCTCCAGGCCCTCCCTGAGCCCCCTTCTCCCCTGTGTTCCCCCCCCCGACCCCTGGACCCTCAATGTCCCCAAGTCTCTGCCTCTCATAACCCAAACCCCTGGGTCTTTCCTGACCCCTCTGGCCCCCCAACCCCTGGGTCCCACTTGACCTTTGGGGACTCTCCTGTCCCCGCTGACCCCTCCTGACCTGCCCCTGACCCTGTGCCCCCCCCAGGTGCAGGAGTTTGAGCACATCAACGGCCGCTGGAGCCTCCCGGAGCTGGCCCCGGAGCCCAGCGCCGACTCCAAGCGCTCCTCCCGAGCCTCCTCCCCGGCCAAAACTGGACCCCCCAGCCCCGAGCAGAGTGGCCCCCCCAGCCCAGCGCCCCCCACACCCGGTAGTGGGACACACTGGGACTGTCTGGGAGCTGCTGGGTTGCAGTGGAGGAGGGTGGGACACACAGATGAGGGATGCAGCGGGAGGGGGGACATGGTGGATGGGGGGATAAGGAGGGATATGGTGACAGCACAGGGACATGATGGGGATATGGGAGGACATCAGGACACCGTGGGGGGCATGGGGATGTGAGGACAACATGGAGACGGGGGTTATGGGGACATGGGGATGTGGAGACACCATGGGGACATGGGGGGATATGGGGACACTATATTAATATGGGAACATGGGGGATATGAGGGCATGGGGACATGGGGATACCATGGGGGACAAAATAGGACACAGGGAACAAGGATCAGGGGGACAGAATGAGGACAGGGACAGTGGGGACAGGGGCATGGGAAAATGGAGGACAGGATGGGGACATGGGGAGGGAGGAACAGGAGTTGGGGGTGGCCAAAGGACACCCAGGGACATGTGGACAAGGACATGGGGGACACTATGGGGACAGGATGGGGATACAGGGAAGGGGCCATGGGAAGGGGCTAGAGAGGACACAAAGGACAGGGACGTGGGGACATAGGAAGCAAAGGGGTTATGGTGGGGCCAAGGGGGCCACCCATGGCCTCATGTCCCCTGTCCCTGTCCCCAGCCACGCCGGTGCCCAGCGAGCGCGGGGAGGGCCCAGGGCCCCCCCCGGACAGGGACGATGGCGACAGCAGGGACGAGAAGGAGCCCAAAGGCCCTGAGAAGATGGAGACTGAGGTGGGTGACAGCCCTGGTCCCACCCTTGTCCCCAGTCCTGCTTGACTGTTCCCATCCCTGGCACCAACTGTGTTCTCATGCCTGTCCCCAACCCTGTCCCTATCTTTGTCCCCAGCTTTGTCTTTCCCCTAATGTTGTGTTCCCTGTTCCCAACCATCTCCAGTCTTAACCTTTGCTGTCCCCACCCCTGTCCCCACCCCTGTCCCCTGTTTCCCACTGGCTCCCCCAGTCACCCCAGCAGTAGCAGTGGGGGAAGGGAGGATGATATCACCAGGGGGTGGCCCAGGTGGCTGTGGTGACATCATCTCCCCCTTTGTCCCTCACTCCCTCAGCCTCCTGTCCCTGAGGTGCCACTGTCCCCCGGTGACGGCAGCGAGGCCGAAGGGCTGCGGAAGGGGGAGGAAGATGAAGGGACCCAGAGGGACCCCGAGGCTGAGGGGACCCCAGCCCACGATGAGCGGCCAGGTGAGACCCCACCCAAGGTCACCCACTCAGGGTCACCCAACCCCTCTGGGTGTCACCCACCCAGTGTCACCCAACCTCTCTGAGTGGTACCCCCTAAGTGTCACCCAAACCCCTTCTGGATGTCACCTCCTCTCTCTGGGTGTGACCTCCTCCCCCTCCCTGCCAGGTGCCGATGCTGAGAAGGGTCCTGGGGCAGAGAAGGGTGACGAGAAACCTCTTGAGGAGGAGCCCAGGGAGCGGCCAGGGGACCCTGATCCCAAAAGAGGTACCTGAGGGGGACAAGGTGACAAGGGGGGGTGGACCCAAGTCCCCTCCCAGCCTATCCTAAGCCAGAAATGTTGCAGTTTAACCAATGGGCTGCTCAGAGTGCTGTGCTTCTAATTTGCTGCCATTCACTCTAAAGCCTGCTGCTGGCTGCAAACTGCTTACTGGGAGGGACTGGGGGGGAGAGGGTGACAAAAGGGGAGGGGCCAAGTCCCTCCCAGCTTATCCCAAGCCAGAAAAGCTGCATCTTAACCAATGGGCTGTTCCCAGAGTGCTCCGCTCTTAATACACTGCCGTTCACTCTGAAGCCAACCGACGGCTGCGGCATTCACTCTGAAACCTACTGACGGCTGTGAACTGTCTCCTGCTTACTGGAGGCGACTTGGGGGGTCCCAACCAGTGGTTGTGATCCCTCTGTGTGTGTCCCCTCCCTTCCCCTCCTTCAGCAGAAGAGCTGAAAGCAGAGAAGGAGTCCAAAGCGGAGGCCAGGGCCAATGGCCGGCGGGAGGAGAAGGTGGAGAAGCCGAGGTTCATGTTCAACATTGCCGACGGCGGCTTCACAGGTCAGGGTGGGGAACGGGGATGGGGGACAGGAGCTTGGGGGCTCAGGGGAGGGGGTCCCCCACTGACCTCTGGGTGTGTCCCCAGAGCTGCACACGCTGTGGCAGAACGAGGAGCGTGCTGCCATTTCCTCTGGCAAGCTCAACGAGATCTGGCACCGGCGCCACGACTACTGGCTGCTGGCTGGTATCGTCCTGTATCCTTCCGCCACCCCTGGCTGCCCCTCCAAGGCCTCGGGGTGACCCCCACTTGGCTGGGTGCCATCCAATCCCCTGGGTGCCACCTGACACCTCTGGGTGATCCCCACCTGGCTGGGTGCCACCCGACACCTCTGGGTGCTACCCTCCCCCCGGGTGCCCCAGGGGGACACAGTGACATCATAGCAGGGTACCAGGGTGAGAAGGTGCCAGGGTGACATAGTGAGAGGATGCCAGAGTGACACAGGGACAGGATGACAAGGTGCCAGGGTGACACAGTGACAGCATGGCTGAGTGTCAAGGTGCCAGGGTGGCATAGTGAGAGGGTGACAAGATGAGAGAGAGGGTGCTAGGGTAACAAGGGTGCTAAGGGGCTAGGGTGAGAGGGTAACAAGGTGGCAGGGTGACATGGTACCAGGGTGACATCATGAGAGGATGACAGGGCAAGAAGGTGACAAGGTGCCAGGGTGATGTCATGAGAGGGTGGCATGGCAGGGAGCCAAGGTGCAGGGTGAGAGGGTGACACGGTGCCAGAGTGACACAGTGAGAGCACAGCAGAGTGTCAAGGTGCTAGTGTGAGAGGGTGCTAATTGCAGAGTGACAGAGTGAGAGCATGGCAGGCTGTCAGGGTGCCCAAGTGTCAGGGTGAGAGGGTTACAGCTTGACAGGGTGCCAGGGTGAGAAGGTGACAAGGTGCCAGGGTGCCACAGTGAGAGCATGGCAGGGTGCCAGGGTGCCACAGTGAGAGCAGGGCAGGGTGCCAGGGTAAGAAGGTGACAAGGTGCCAGGGTGGCACAATGAGAGCATGGCAAGGTGCCAGGGTGTCACGGAGCATGGCAGAATGCCAGGCTAAGAAGGTGCCAGGGTGAGGTGAGAAGATGCCAGGGTGACACAGTGACAGCGTGGTAGAGTGAGAGTGTGCCAGGGTTTCAGGGTGCCAGTGTGTCAGAGTGAGAGGGTTAAGCACGGCAGGGTGCCAGGGTGCCCGTGTGGCACGGTGCCAGTCCTTAGCGCGCAGCCACGGCTACGCCCGCTGGACGGACATCCAGAACGACTCAGCCTTCGGCGTCATCAATGAGCCCTTCAAGGGGGAGGCCTCCAAGGGCAACTTCCTGGAGATGAAGAACAAGTTCCTGGCTCGGCGCTTCAAGGTGAGCTGCCTGGCTCCAGGGTGGGCTCCACAGCCTGGCATGAGGGCCTGGCACCAGCGTTGTGCCCATGTGGACTTTGTGCCAGGGTGAGGATACTGGTGCCAGGGCCTTGCACTAGGGATCTGGCACCAAGTGTCTGGGACCAGGGTTGTGCCTGTGTGGGGTTCGCGCCAGGGTGATGATGCTGGTCCAGGGCTTGGCACTATAGCCTGACATGAGGGCCTGACACCAAGGGTCTGGCACCAGGAGTCTAGCACCAAGTGTCTGGGACCAGGGTTGTGCCCATGTGGGGTTCATGCCAGGGTGAGGATGCTGGTGCCACAGCCTTGCACCCAGGGGGCTGGCACCAGAGGTCTAGCACCAGGGTCACCTTTGCACTAGGGTTGTACCCAGGTGGGGTTGATGCCAGGGGCAACCATGGCAGCTGCTTTTGAGATGGGGACTTGCACAGGAGCCTTGCACGAGGGTTGGGCTCATAGAGGGGCCTTGCACAAGGGCTGCTAACAGCTGGGGGCCTGCTCCCTTGCACAAGGGCCTTGCACAAGGTTAGGGCTTGCACAAGAGGGGGTGAGAGTTGGGTGCTCAAACCCCTGAGTCCTCCCTTGGCCTTGCTGGGGGTGAGGTCAGAGTTGAGTGCTTGGACCCTTTGACACTGTCCCTCACAGCAAACTGCTGGCTAAGCTGTCAGCTCGTGGCTTGGACCACAACACTCTGCTGGGTTAGGAACTGGCTGGAGGGCCGAGCCCAGAGAGTGGTGGTGAATGGTGCCAGCTCCAGCTGGAGGCCAGGCACCAGTGGCGTCCCCCAGGGATCAGTGCTGGGCCCCATCCTCTTTAATATCTTCATTGACGATCTGGATGAGGGGATTGAGACAGTCATCAGCAAATTTGCAGATGACACCAAGTTAGGAGCAGATGTTGATCAGTCAGAGGGAAGAAGGGCTCTGCAGAGGGACCTTGACCGGCTGGACAGATGGGCAGAGTCCAACAGGATGGCATTCAACAAGTCCAAGTGCCAGGGGCTGCACTTTGGCCACAGCAATCCCATGCAGAGCTACAGGCTGGGGTTGGAGTGGCTGAGAGCTGCCAAACAGAGAGGGACCTGGAGGTCCTGATTGACAGCTGCCTAAACATGAGCCAGCAGTGTGCCCAGGTGGCCAAGAAGGCCAATGGCATCCTGGCCTGCATTAGGAATTGTGTGGCCAGCAGGAACAGGGAGGTCATTGTGCCCCTGTACTCTGCATTGGTTAGGCCACACCTTGAGTCCTGTGTCCAGCTCTGGGCCCCTCAGTTTAAGAAGGACATTGAGACACTTGAACGTGTCCAGAGAAGGGCAACGAGGCTGGGGAGAGGCCTTGAGCACAGCCCTGTGAGGAGAGGCTGAGGGAGCTGGGATTGTTTAGCCTGGAGAAGAGGAGGCTTAGGGGAGACCTCATTGCTCTCTACAACTACCTGAAAGGTGGTTGTAGCCAGGAAGAGGTTGGTCTCTTCTCTCTAGCAACCAGCACCAGAACAAGGGGACACAGTCTCAAGCTGCACCAGGGGAAATTTAGGCTTAAGGTGAGGAGAAAGTTCTTCACTGAGAGAATCGTTTGTCATTGGAATGTGCTGCCCAGGGAGGTGGTGGAGTCGCCGTCCCTGGAGGTGTTCAAGAGGGGATTGGATGTGGCACTTGGTGCCATGGTCTAGTCATGAGGTCTGTGGTGACAGGTTGGACTGGATGATCTTTGAGGTCTCTTCCAACCTTGGTGATTCTGTGACCCCTGGGTTCTTCCATGCCCTTGTTGGTCCTGATCTCAGAGTTATTTCATTCCATGCCCTTGTTGGGTGTGAGGTCACAATTTAGTGCTTGAGCCTCTGGGGCTGTCCATGCCCTCATTGGTCCTGAGCTCAGAGTTGGTTCCCTCCATCCATGCCCTTCTTGGTCCTCAGCTCAGTTGCTTCACTCCATGCCCTTATTGAGTGTGAGCTCAGAGTTGAGTGCTTGGATGCCTGGGTCCATCCATGACATTGTTGGTCCTGAGCTCAGAGTTGGCTCCTTCCGTGGTCTTGCTGGGTTTGAGATGACAGTTAAGTGCTTGAACCCCTGGAGTCTTGCTTGACCTTGTTGTGTGTGAGCTAAGAGTGGGTTACACATCTCCTGGCTACATCCCTGCTCTTGTGGGTCCTAGGCATAGAGTGGGCTCCATGCCAGTTTGGGCCCTGAGCTCCATTCAAGAAGTTGTAGAGACCAGTAAGGTCTCCCCTGAGCCTCCTCTTCTCCAGGATGATGCAGTGGTGATTTGCGACAACTTTTGAGACTTCTGTGAGGACTCTGTGAGGGGATTGGACGTGGCACTCGGTGCCATGGTCTAGTCATGAGGTCTTGGGTGATAGGTTGGACTCGATGATCGTGGAAGTCCCTTCCAACCTTGGTGATACTGTGACTTTGAGGGCTCTGTGAGGACTCTGAGGATTCTGTGAAGACTTTGTGAGGACTCTGTGAGGATCCTGTAAGGACTCTGAGGATTCTTTGAGCACTCCGTGAGGACTCTGTGAGAATTCTTTGCTGGTTCTGTGAGGGTTCAGTTATGGTTCTGTGAGCACTCTGTGAGCACTCTGAGGACTCTGTGAGGAATCTGTGAGGACTCTGAGGATTGTGTGGGGACTGTGAGGAATCTGTGAGGACTCTGTGGATTGTGTGGGGACTGCGGATTCTGTGTGGATTCTTTGAGCAGTCTGTGCGGATTCTGTGTGGATTCTTTGAGCAGTCTGTGCGGATTCTGTGTGGATTCTTTGAGCAGTCTGTGCGGATTCTGTGTGGATTCTTTGAGCAGTCTGTGCGGATTCTGTGTGGATTCTTTGAGCAGTCTGTGCGGATTCTGTGTGGATTCTTTGAGCAGTCTGTGCGGATTCTGTGTGGATTCTTTGAGCAGTCTGTGAGGATTCTGTGTGGATTCTTTGAGCAGTCTGTGAGGATTCTGTGTGGATTCTTTGAGCAGTCTGTGCGGATTCTGTGTGGATTCTTTGAGCAATCTGTGCGGACTCTGAGGATTCTGTGAGGACTCTGAGGAGTGCTGCAATTAAGAGACAGAGCTCAGCCTGGTTCAGGCCAGGTGTCCCCTTTATTGTGCAAAATCTTTTCTAACACAACGAAGCAGCAGTTTGTGATGCATCACACAGGTGCCTATATCTTACCAGGGTTTTAGGAAGCATCAAAGAAAAATTAAGAGACCAGGGACTCTGTTATAACAATCTATGATATGTGTGAAGTCTTACACATTCAGGTCATAATAACCATTAGTAATCAGGCATCTGTGCTCCTCCAGCTGCACTGCTGCACCGTGTTCCCATGGTTCACAAGCCATCAAGGCGAACACTCTCTCCTCTTATCAGTCTAGCAGTGCTTGGAGCTCTGCTACCCAAGTTTTAACCCTTCATTTCCGCCTTCTGTTATATAACAAGAATCCCCTTAACACAGTGATTAATCAAACCTTGCAAGCATTACACTAGACAAGGTAAAAAAGGGAGCAAAAATAATAAAGCAGTAAAAGCTTACATCATTGTTCTGACCATTCCTGACAAACTCGTACTACTGCAGCTAATTCTGCTATCTGAGGGGAGCCAGGAACTGTAGCAATATCTGACTCCCATGTGTGGTGGTTTGAGCCTTAACTGGAAGTTAAGAGCTCAGGTGGGGGCAAGGCTGAGAATCTCTTCCCCACTCCCCCCCTCCTCCCTCCCAACAGAGAGGGGAGAAAAGGAAAGAGCAAATCCACCAAACAATAATTTGGAGTCGGCTTGGAAGTAGAGAGGTAAAGAGTTGTCCTTAAGCAATATACATATATATAACAATAACAGGAAAAAAGGTTCACAAGGGCAAGGAACAAGGAAGGATAGGAGGGGGACAAAAACAAGAGAATAATACAAAACCAGCCTTGCTCTGAGGAAGCGTGGAGGCAGCAGGGAGAAGGATCAGGTCCAACCACGTGGCAGAGGAGCAGGAGGGCAGCTACAGTAGCTCTCATCCGGCAGAGGCAGGAGCCAGAGAAGCAGGGCCAACAGCTATGATGTCCTGCTTTTTATACCCTAGCTGGGCACGGAGGGGGGAGTGGAACAGACTCAGCTTCCCAGGTGAAAAATGCCCTGCAGGGAGTGAAAAGTACCTGCAAGCCCTCCACCCTGCTTTGTTCTTTTGTTCTCAGAAAAGGGTGTTAACCCAGCACACCATGTTAAGGATTGATCGCTCCACCAAACAGTGACAGACTTGTGATCCATCTGTGAAAACAGTAGGTTGTTCGCTCCTATGAGGCAGAGGGGATAAAGAGAAGTCAAGGTGAAACAATTCATGTGAAGGCAGGTGCATAGAGTCGACCTGCATAGGCTGTTAAAAGACATAACAAAACCATCTGATTGCTGAAAAAGCCACTGCAAGTGAATCTCTTTAACAGGAACATAGATACAGTCAAAATCTCTCCCTGCTAAAGTTAACAGTCTCTGTCTGGCCTTAATAATTAAAAAGGCAAACATCTCATGCTGTGCAGAAATTGTCTTAACAGGCTGGTTAGGGAGAAAAACCCACTCAATTAAAAGCAATGGGTCTGTTTTACCTGCGTCCCACTGAAAAATTAAAGCATGTGGCTGTCGAGCAGGGTTCAGCAGAACTAAGAAAAAAGGTAGCTCAGGTGCACATGGATGAGCCTGCCTGGCAGCAACAGCCATGGTCACATTCTGCAAAGGCTGAAGCGCTTCAGAATTCAAAACTCGAGGAGAACGCAGATTGGTGTCACCCTTTAGGAGCTCAAACAAAGGACTTAAATCTGCATTGGAGATTCCCAAAAGAGGACGAACCCAGTTTACAGTTCCCAGCAATATCTGAACATCATGAAGTGTTTTCACATGTGCACTGATTTGTGAAGGCTGTGGAACAATTGATTGGGTCCAAATTCTCCACCCTAAATAGTTCCAAGGTGGCACATCCTGAATTTTCTCAGGTGCTACACAAAAACCTCACTTGAGTCACAGTGGATACAGTAAAGGCTACAGCTCGGGGCTTGATGCTGCCCCTAGGATGTCATCCATGTAATGATATATCAGAACATTAGGAAATGCCTCTCGAACAGGACTGAGAATTTTTGCTGCATACCACTGACAAATTGTAGGACTATTTTTCATTCCTTGTGGAAGCACAACCCAATGGTATCTCTGCAAAGGTTGTTGCGTGTTGACGTTTGGAACTGAGAAAGCAAATTTAAGAGCATCATTTGGATGTAGAGGAATGCTAAAGAAGCAATCTTTTAGGTCAGTAACAGTTAAATGCCAATATCATGGTATCATTGTGGGTGAGGGTAGCCCTGGTTGAAGGCTCTCCATATCATCTATAACGTCATTAATCTTTCTGAGGTCATGGAGCAAGCGCCACTTGCCTGTTTGTGTTTTGATCACAAAAATAGGAGAGTTCCATGGACTCGTGGAGGGTACAATATGCCCTTTTCCCAGTTGCTCTGTGACTAGTTCTTGAGTGATTGCCCATTGGAATGGGCTACCCGTGGAGGTGGTGGAGTCACCTTCCTTGGAGGTGTTCAGGAGGAGACTTGATGGGGTGGTTGGTGCCATGGTTTAGTTGTTTAGGTGGGTTGGATTGGTTGATGGGTTGGACATGATGATCTTGAAGGTCTCTTTCAACCTGGTGTATTGTATTGTATTGTATTGTACTGTATTGTATTGTAGGGCGTGAAGCTTTTCCAATGGTAGGGGCTACTGATCCGCCCAGACAGGGGCATTTGTTTTCCATGTTAACTGGAGGGTGTCGCGCACCGCAAGGGCCCCTTCTAAAAATGGGTGTTCATGGTCATCCCCCATTGTGAAAGCACATCATGACCCCATAGCACCACAGGCACAGGCAAAACAAAAGGTTTCACAGAAGCTGTATGACCCTCTGGTCCCTGAATCTGAATGAAATTCAGGCTCTGATGACTTTCTCCAGCTCCCCCTATGCCTGCCAGCGCCTGAGATGCACTAGCCACAGGCCAGCGGGGGGGCATTGAGCTTTAGAAATCACTGTGACGTCTGCTCCAGTACCAATAATACCACTAAGCACTGTCTTCTGCTGACCATACATCAGGACACACTGACAGATAGGACATTTTTGAGAGAGAGTCTGTACCCACAGAATCTGTGGATCCCCAGTAGACCCGAATCCTCCTTTATTTCTCAAAGGTCCCTTTGCAGGGGGACGTTCCAGTCCCAAGGGAAGCAATAATAGCTGTGCAGTGCAACTTCCCTTCGGTACCGTGCAGGGAGGAAACGGAGTCCGTGCCATGATCTGAATTTTATCTGTGCTGTCAGAATCAACAACCCCAGGAAGCACACAAAGTCCTGATGTCATTGTTGGTGATCTACCTAATATTAATGCCTGAGTTTTTACTGGGAGAGGACCTGACACACCTGTTGGCAACAAATGTACTGTGGTATCAAGTAAAGTTACTGTGTCGGAGGTTGCCAGGTCCGGTCCTGCGCTGCCTGCTGCTGCTGGGCGGAGGTCAGAGACGCGCGTGCTGCTGGCATCTGGCTGGCCGGTGACAGCTGGGTGACTTGTGTCTGCGCGCGGCGCCGTCCCACGCTCCACATCCGGTTTCCCTGCGCAGGCTGCCCTTGAGAATTATACTTAGATCAACATTGGCTAGCATAATGCCTCCCCTTCTGGCACTTGGGGCAGGTCCCGGGTGCCTTAGGTCTGGCTCTGCTATTAGCTACCAAACAGTTCTGAGATGACCCGGTTTCCCGCAGCCATAACGAACTCCTGCATTCATTGGACCATTCAGAGCTGCAAAAGCTGCAGCCATAGCTTCATACTTACGTTCCATCCTACCTGTCTTATCACATGCTTCAATCATTTCTAGCAAGGTGGGGTTTTGATTAGGCACAGATTTTAACAGCTTTTTGCAATCTGCATTTGCATTTTCCACAGCTAATTCCAACAGTAGTATTTCCCTTGCCTCCCCATCATCGATTTGGCGTTCTGAGGCCAGTTTGAGCCTGTCTATGAGTTGCGTATAAGGTTCCCGCGGTTCCTGAACGATACTCGTGAAAGCTTTTTGTGGCTTTTGAGAGTCTGGGACTTTAAGAGAAGCCTTTTGTGCCTCCTCTCGGGATGCTGCCAGGGCCTCCCGTGGTCAGTCGCGGG
Organism: Colaptes auratus; assembly: GCA_015227895.2. Taxonomy (NCBI): domain Eukaryota; kingdom Metazoa; phylum Chordata; class Aves; order Piciformes; family Picidae; genus Colaptes; species Colaptes auratus. The sequence goes on along the minus strand of JAAWVA010000067.1, from coordinate 58,755 downwards.
CTTGCGCTGCCGGGTCGGTGTGCTGACCTGTGCCCACGAGGTGATCCAACGTGAGTGCCGCTAAAGCCTGGTTGTTGTGTCCCGCATATGTAAGTAAGAGCGCTTGGAGCCCTTTTCTCCGCTGGAACTCCCATAAAGTATACTGAGACGGAGCTAGCAACAGCTGTGCCAGAGATTTCAAGTCGTATGGTGTCATTACATGGTTGTCGAGTATAGATGTTAAAAGATTAGCAAAATAAGGAGAAGAGAGCCCGTGCTCAGCGGCAGTACGACAGAGTTCTTTAATCACTGGGAAGGACAAAGCCTCCCATTGAGGGTTGCCCCCTCGTCCCCCGTACAGTACAGGAGCCACAATTCTTGCGGCAACCTCAGTGTCTCCATCCCACAAAGCTTGGTGCTTAATAGAAGCCCACACATCGTGAGGATCCCGGGGTAAAAGGTCTGGTTCCCGTTCAGGATAGACAGGACCTGGCTCTAGGAGGTCTTCCTTGGGGGGGTATTCTGCTGCATATGTACCCAAAGTCTCAGTCCGCAGCTTCGGCTTTGGTGGCAGCTTAGAGGGTAACGGATGCTCGATACTCTGTTCTGAGTTCCCTTCTTGCGCTTTAAGCATCTCGAATATAATCCGCCACCAGGGGAGCATACGCTGCGCCTCAACATTCCCTGTGGCAGCAGCATCCCATAGCTTCACCCTCACTTGATCCCAGATTTCACTTGTAGACATGCTAGATATTGCAACCGTGGGCATTTTCTCCTGCACCCACTCCAGCATCTCCTTAAGATCACGGCCACAGATAGCTTTGCCATGCTTCCTAAGGAGTTCTTGCATTAATTCAGGAGCGTCTCTTCCTGAGGAGCTCTCCTGGTTCCCCATGCTTCCCACGGCTCACCCCTCGTCCAGCGGGAGGGATGGCTCTGGCCGGCCGGCTTTTCCTGCTTCCCTTCAGCAGCTCATTCACAGTTCCGAGGGAGCACGTCCGTGGCAGGATGCCGCTCAGCGTTTCATCACCCCTATCGCATCGGGGGTCGCCATTTGCCGTGATTAAGAGATGGGCCTCAGCCTCATCCCGGCCAGGTGTCCCCTTTATTGTGCAAAATCTTTTCTTTGTAAAAGCTAACACAACAAAGAAGCAGTTTGTGATTGGTTACAGAAAATGCATCACACAGGTGCCTGTCTCTTACCAGGGTTTTAGGAAGCATCAAAGAAAAATTAAGAGACCAGGGACTCTGTTATAACAACCGATGATATGTGTGAAGTCTTACACATTCAGGTCATAATAACCGTTAGTAATCAGGTATCTGTGCTCCTCCAGCTGCACTGCTACACCGTGTTCCCGTGGTTCACAAGCCATCAAGGCAAACACTCTCTCCTCTTATCAGTCTAGCAGTGCTTGGAGCTCTGCTACCCAAGTTTTAAGCCTTCACAGGACTCTGGGAGGACTCTCTGAGGAATCTGTGAGGGCTCTCTGAGGAATCTGTGAGGGCTCTGTGAGGACTCTGGGGATTGTGTGAGGACTCTGGGGACTCTATTAGGACTCTGTGAGGATTCTGTGAGGACTCTGTTAGGATTCTGTGAGGGTACCATCTTTGGAAGAAAGGGAAGGCAACCAATGGAATATTTAAGGATGTTGCTAGGTCTTGTAGGAAGAAAATTAGGGAGGCAAAAGCACATTTGGAGCTCAGACTGGCCTCTGCTGTGAAGGCCAACAAAAAGTCCTTCTATAAATACATTAATAGCAAGAGGAAGGGCAAGGACAACCTCCACTGTTTGGTGGGCACGGAGGGGAACGCTGTAACAAAGGATGAGGAAAAGGCAGAGGTACTTAACACCCTCTTTGCCTCAATTTTTACTAGCAGGGCAGAATGTCTTCCGGACAGCTGGCCTGCAGAGCTGGCAGAAGGAGCCAGGGAGCAGCATAGCTCCCCTGTGTTCCAGGAGGGGACAGTTAGAGATCTCCTCAGCCGCTTGGATCCCCACAAGTCCATGGGACCAGTCCTAGGGTGCTGAGAGAGCTGGCAGATGAGCTGGCCAAGCCACTCTCCATCATTTTTCAGCAGTCCTGGCTCACTGGAGAGGTCCCAGAAGACTGGAAGCTGGCCAACGTGGTGCCCATCCACAAGAAGGGCCGGTTGGACGAGCCAGGGAATTATAGGGCTGTCAGCCTGACCTCAGTGCCAGGCAAGGTTATGGAGCAGGTCATCCTGAGTGCAATCACACAGCACTTACAGGATGGCCAAGGGATCAGACCCAGCCAGCATGGATTTAGGAAGGGCAGGTCCTGCCTCACCAACCTGATCTCCTTCTATGATCAGGTGACTGCCTGGTGGATGTGGGGAGGCCTGTGGATGTGGTCTACCTGGACCTCTGCAAGGCCTTTGACACTGTACCCCACAGCAAACTCCTGGCCAAGCTATCAGCCCCTGGCTTGGACAGGAGCACTCTGAGCTGGGTTAGGAACTGGCTGGAGGCTGAGCCCAGAGAGCGGTGGTGAATGGTGCCACAGCCAGCTGGAGGCCAGTCAGTAGTGGTGTGCCCCAGGGATCAGTGCTGGGCCCCATCCTCTTCAACATCTTTATTGATGATCTGGATGAGGGCATCGAGTCCATCATAGTAAATTTGCAGCTGACACCAAGCTGGGGGCAGGAGTTGATCTGCTGGAGGGCAGAGAGGCTTTGCAGAGGGACCTCGACAGGCTGGACAGATGGGCAGAGGCCAAGGGCAGGAGATTGAACACATCCAAGTGCCAGGTGCTGCACATTGGCCACAGCAACCCCAGGCAGTGCTACAGGCTGGGGTCAGAGTGACTGGAGAGCGGCCAGGCAGAGAGGGACCTGGGGGTGCTGGTTGATGGGAGGCTGAACATGAGCCTGCAGTGTGCCCAGGCAACCAAGAGGGCCAATGGCATCCTGGCCTGCATCAGGAACAGCATGGCCAGCAGGAGCAGGGAGGTCATTCTGCCCCTGTACGCTGCACTGGTTAGGCCTAACCTTGAGTCCTGTGTCCAGTTCTGGGCCCCTCAGTTCAGGAAGGAGGTTGGCTTGCTGGAACGAGTCCAGAGAAGGGCAATGAGGTTGGTGAGGGGTTTGGAACACAAGCCCTACGAGGAGAGTCTGAGGGAGCTGGGGTTGCTTAGCCTGGAGGAGACTCAGGGGTGACCTTATTGCTCTCTACAACTACCTGAAGGGAGGTTGTGGACAGGCAGAGGTTGGTCTCTTCTCCCAGGCAGCCAGCACCAGAACAAGAGGACACAGTCTCAGGCTGCACCAGGGCAGGTTTAGGCTGGATGTTAGGAAGAAGTTCTATACAGAGAGAGTGATTGCCCATTGGAATGGGCTGCCCAGGGATGTGGTGGAGTCACCATCATTGGAGGTGTTCAGGAGGAGACTTGATGGGGTGCTTGGTGCCATGGTCTAGTTGTTTGGGTGGGTTGGATTGTTGAGGGGTTGGACACGATCTTGAAGGTCTCTTCCAACCTGGTGTATTGTATTGTATTGTATTGTATCGTATCGTATCGTATCTTTGAGGTCTCTTCCAACCTTGGTGATACTGTGATTCTCTGAGGACTCTGTGAGGACTCTGAGGACTCCTATGAGGAGAGGCTGAGGGAGCTGGGGTTGTTTAGCCTGGAGAAGAGGAGGCTTAGGTGGGACCTCATTGCTCTCTACAACTACCTGAAAGGTGGTTGTAGCAGGAGGGGGTTAGTCTTTTCTCTCTAGCAACCAGCACCAGAACAAGGGGACACAGTCTCAAGCTGTGCCAGGGGGAATTTAGGCTTGAGGTGAGGAAAAAGTTCTTCACTGAGAGAGTCATTGGCCATTGGAATGTGCTGCCCAGGGAGGTGGTGGAGTCACCGTCCCTGGAGGTGTTCAAGAGGGGATTGGCCGTGGCACTTGGTGCCATGGTCTAGTCATGGGGTCTGTGGTGACAGGTTGGACTCGATGAGCTTTGAGGTCTCTTCCAACCTTGTTGATACTGTGACTCTGGGAGGACTCTGTGAGGACTCAGAGGATTCTGCGAGTATTCTGTGAGGACTCTCTGAGGATTCTGTGAGGACTCTGAGGATCCTCTGAGGATTCTGTGAGGACTCTGCAAGGACTCTCTGAGGACTCTGTGAGGATCCTCTGAGGATTCTATGAGGATTCTGTGAGGACTCTGAGGATTCTGTGAGGACTCTGCAAGGACTCTGTGAGGACTCTGTGAGGATCCTGTGAGGATCTTGTGAGAATCCTCTGAGGACTCTGTGAGGATTCTGCAAGGATTCTGGGATTGATTCTCTGATTCTCTTGCCTCCCTTTCTCCTCCTTCCCACACCCTTCCTCTAGTTGCTGGAGCAAGCCCTGGTGATCGAGGAGCAGCTGCGGCGAGCGGCCTACCTTAACATGACGCAGGACCCAAGCCACCCCGCCATGGCCCTGAACTCGCGCTTCGCCGAGGTCGAGTGCCTGGCCGAGAGCCACCAGCACTTGTCCAAGGAGTCCCTGGCGGGCAACAAGCCTGCCAACGCCGTGCTGCACAAGGGTAAGAGGCGGGCGGGCCGGCGTGCCCGGCGCGGACGCCCCCTGTAGCGCCCTGCACTGCCCCCGTCCCCCCCCTTTTTCCCACCCCCTCTGTATCCTTCTCTCCTACTCGATCAATTAAAGTGGGGTCTGCTCCTCCCAACCGGCTCCCGGTGTATCCTTGCTCTTCTTGCGTGCGCTGCTTCTCTCTTGGCAACAACAAAACCACACAGGGCAGGGGTTGGGGGAGGTGGGGGAGGGTCTAAAGGGGCCAGGGAAGCCCTCCAGTGGGGCTTTGGGGTGCGAGTAAAGCACGAGTAAAGTGCAAGTAAATGTGGAGAAAGAGTAGGGGAAAGGGAAGGAGGGGGAGTGTGTTGAAGGGGGCGGGAGAGATGGAGAGAGGGGGTTGTGGGATGTGGTAGGAGCAAGAGGGCGAGGTTGAGGGGGCGTGTGTGGGGGTGTGCCTCTATCGCTTTGCGCTAAGGTGTATCTGTTGTGTAAGGCTGCTCTGTGCCCCCCCGCCCCTCCCCATCCCCACCCCTTCTGTGTGTTGTTTTGGGTTACTCGGAGGAGTTTGGGGGTGTGGAAGGTGGAGAATGAGCTGAGTATTGCCCCACCCCCTCCCCCCCTGCCCCCTAAAGTGGCCACAGTCTTCCTTGGTGCATGCAATGAATAAGCCTGGAGGGAAGTTGGAGGATGGATAGGTTGTGTCTTCCTTCCTGGCCCAAGGTGTAACATCTGAGTAACTTGGGGGACAGAGTGTTGGCCCAGAGTACTTCTGGCATATGCTTTTAGTAACTCTAGTGGAGTTAATGAATAACCCCAGGGTGTGCCAGAGGAATGTCCTGAGTAAGCCCTGAGTATCTCTGTCATCTGAAATGGCTTTGCCAGCAGGCTTGCTGGAGTAAGCAGTGAGTAGCCTTGGTGTAGGTGGATGGGTCTGTGCAGAGCATCTTGGGGCTCCGTAAAGAGTAACCCTGGAGTTACAGCAATGTGGCTGCAGCCTCTTAGCCCTGAGCAAGTGATGAGGAACCCCAAAGTATCTCTGGTGTGGCTGTAGCCTGGAGTTGGAGTATCTCAGGTGTACCCAAGGAGTAAACGTGGAGTGTCTTTAGTCTGTGTCTATGTCCACAGTTATCTCCAGAGAGGTTCAAGAGAGTATCTTGAGCAGCAGACCCAGAGTATCTCTGGTGTAGCTACAGACTGCCCTGAGTAAGGAGTCAACCCAGAGTATCTTAAGTGGGGCTAAAGGTTGCACCTGGAGTAGTCTGGTGTGCCTAGGGAATAGCTGGGGTGTGAGGAGCAAGCCTGGAGTATTTCCAGTGTTGGCTCTCAACCTGGAGTATCTCTGGTGTATCTAAGACTGTACCCAGAGCAGCTTCAGTGTATCGAGACAGCAGACCTGATGTAAGGAGTGTGCCCAGAGTATCTCTGGTGTGTCTCAGGAGCAGACTCAGAGGGTAAAGAGTAACCCTGAAGTATCTCCAGTCTGTGCAGAGTACACCCAGAGTACTCTCAGTCTACTCAAGACTTGTACCCAGAATAACTTCTGAGTCCTCCCATCCTGGAGCATGCTCCCTACCCCCAAGTAGGTTCATCCCTTGAGTAGGAGACTACGGTGGTCTAGGTGCAGCCCTAGTGTATGTTCATTATCCTTGAGGAGGTGCATCCCTTGAGTAGATTCCTCCTCTGGGTAGGTGCTTCCCTGAGCAGGTCCAGCCTTGAGTAGACTCATCCCTTGTTCATCCTCTGAGCAGGTGCATCCGTGAGTAGGCTCATCCCTTGAGTAGGCTCATCCCTTGAGTAGATGCCTCCTCTGAGTAGTTGCATCCCTTGTGTAGGTTTATCCCTTGAGCAGGGTCATCCTTTGAGTAGCTGTGTGCTGTCAGCAGGTTCATCCTTTGAGTGGCTTCACCTCTTGAGTAGCTTCATTGAGTAGCTGCCTCCATGAGTAGCTCCCTCCCCCGAGTACCCCTTGAGTAATTCTCACCCCCCACTCCCCACCCCCCTCCTTACTCCCCACCTCACCCTCTCCACCTTCCCCACCCCCCACCTCTCCGCAGCCTCCGAGTAACCCTTGAGCAACCTATGAGTAACCTCCAAGTAACCTGTGTGTAACCTATGAGTGACCTGCGAGCAGGCTCGGGGCGGCCCCCCGGCGCTGACGGGCGCCCCCCGCCCCTCTCTCTCTCTCTCCTCTCTCCCCCCCGGGCCGCTGCCCCCCGCGGTGGCAGTGCTGAACCAGCTGGAGGAGCTGCTGAGCGACATGAAGGCCGACGTCACGCGGCTGCCGGCCACCCTCTCCCGCATCCCCCCCATCGCCGCCCGCCTCCAGATGTCCGAGCGCAGCATCCTCAGCCGCCTGGCCAGCAAGGGCACCGACGCACACCCCCCGCCCGTGAGTCGCCCTCCCCACCCCCCCGCGGACAGACAAACCCCCTGGGGACAGACGGCCCCCGCTGGGGACAGCTTAACCCTAGAGACAGCCACCCCCCCACTTCTGAGTCACCCCCGGGGCCAGACCCATCCCCCCCCCCGGGGGACAGCTTAATCTTGGGGGCATCCCAAGCTAGGGACCCTTCCCAACTTCCCCTGGGGGGTGGGGGGGGCAGGGGACCCTCCCCCAGGGCCACTCTCTTGGGGACCACCCTGAGCCCGGAGCCCTTCCAGAAGCTTCTCCTCCCTGCCCCCCTGACACTGGTGGCAGGGGGTGGGGGCCGGGGGAGGAGGTGACACTGGGCTGGGGGAGGGGAGGTGTCAGCAGTGTCTCCAATGTCCCCAGACCTTCCCGCCGGGGCCCTACGCCACCCCCCCGAGCTATGGGGGCACCTTTGGGACTCCCCCGGCCACTGCCCTCCCCCCTGGAGGGGCCAACTACAGCCAGATGCCTCCAGGCTCCTTCATCACCGGTGAGCACCCAGCAGGGAGGGGGCCGGGGGTGGGCCTGGGGATATGGGAGAGCAGCCTGGGGATACTGGGGGGATATGGGAATGTTGGGGCGGGGCTTGGGGACATGGGGGAGGAGCCTGGGGACATGGGATGGGGAAGGTGGGGCAGGGCTTGGGGACATGGGGGAGGAGCCTGGGGACATGGGGGAGGAGCCTGGGGACATGGAATGGGGAGGGTGGGGCAGGGCTTGGGGACATGGGGGAGGAGCCTGGGGACATGGGATGGGGAGGGTGGGGCAGGGCTTGGGGACATGGGGGAGGAGCCTGGGGACATGGGATGGGGAGGGTGGGGCGGGGCTTGGGGACATGGGTGGAGGTCCCTGCCCCATAGCTCTATCAGAGGAGGGTCCCAGGCCCTATAGTTCTGTGGCTGCTTCTCATTGCTCGCTGGTGTTGGGGTGGGGGATACCTGGCCCCGCCCCTCCCCCCAGCTGACCCCGGGTCCCTGTGCCCCCCCTGCCCTGCAGCAGCCAACGGTCCCCCGGTGCTGGTGAAGCGCGAGGCCGAAGGCCCCGAGAAGAAGGAGCCGCGGGGGGGGGAGGTCATTTGCATTGACGACTGAGGGCTGGGGGGGGGGGGGCATGGGAAACCCCCCCCCCCAACCCCCCTCAACCCTCCCCCTCACCCCCCTTACCCCTCCTCAAAACCCCCAAGGGGAGAGGAAGGGGTTGGGGTCTACAGGAGGGGGGGAGGGAGGGAAGTTCTCTTCCTCCTCCTCCTCCCCACTGCCAAAAATGCCTCAAAAGGCCTCAAAAATGTTGGGGGGGTGGGGGGGGTAGGGGCAGCACCCAAATTGGGGGGGGGAGGGGTGGGGGAGGGGGTAGCACCCCTGAGTGGGGGAGGGGGAGTGATGAGGACCACTATAAATATGAATATAAATATATATAGCCCTGGGGGGGGGTGGGCACCTTCCTGGGCACCCCCCCGACCCAAGACCCCTCCTCCCCCCACACACACCTTGGGCACCCCTCCCCTCAAAGGGGACCCCCCCCTCCCCCCAAAAAAAATCCTCCCCCAACCTCCCCCCCCAGCCCTGGGCTCTTGTTAACCACAGCAGAATAAAACTTGGACCTTGGCTATGGCAGCGCCAGTGCCTGGCAGGGGGGTGGGCATCGAGCTGGGCACCATGCTGGGGGGGGGGGATGGGCAGCAGGAGGGTTGTGGGAATTTAAATGGGCAGGGGGATGGGCACCTGGGGGGGGGTGTGCATCAAGGGGGCATAGGGGTGGGCACTGGAGGGGTGTGGGCACTAAGGGGGGCATCATGGGGTGGTGGGCGCCAGGGTGGGCATGGAGTGGGGGTTTGGGAGGGGACCTTGTGGCTGGCACTGGCCAGCCCAGCCCATGCCAGTAGCCATCAGTGAGGTGACCAAAGGCCTTTAATGCAGTCAGCACCAAGGGGGGGCACAGTGGCACTGGGACCCTCCCACAACCCCCTGGCTCCACCCCCATGTGGCACCGTGTCTGGCACCGGGGGGCTGACAACCTGAGGCCTCCAGAGAGGCAACAGTTGGTGCCCATAGGCCTGGTGGCACCGTGGGAGGTGACAGTTGGTGCCCATGGTCCAGGTGTCCTCAGGGAGGAGGCATTTGATGTCCCCAGCTCCAGTGTCCTCAGGGTGGTGCCAGCATCCGAGGTTCAGGTGTGCTCTGGGAGGTGACACTCACAGTCCCCAGCTCCACTCTCCCCCGGGGGGTGCCACGCGGTGTCCCCACACCAGGTGTCCTCAGGCCAGCTGCCAGGTCCCCACCACCAGAGCTGGAGCCGATTGTCCCCTCCCAGGGGTGGCCTCTGCTGCTCTGCCCCCTCCTGGCCGTCGCTGTCGCTGTCGCTGGCCCCGGCCCAGGGGGTGGGGAACAGTCTCTGGCCTGAGGCCGTGGCCAGCAGGGGGAGCCCTGGGTGCAGGCTGGCACAGGGGGCAGGGGGTTACTGGGAGCACTGGGAGAAGAGCTTCCTACTGCTCCAGTTCCCTCCCACTCCTCCCAGTGCCCTCCCAGTATGCTCCCAGTTCCCTCCCACTCCTCCCAGTGCCCTCCCAGTATGCTCCCAGTTCCCTCCCACTCCTCCCAATGCCCTCCCAGTATGCTCCCAGTTCCCTCCCACTCCTCCCAGTTCCCTCCCAGTATGCTCCCAGTGCCCTCCCACTCCTCCCAGTTCCTCCCAGTATGCTCCAGTTCCCTCCACATCCTCCCAGTTCCCTCCCAGTATGCTCCCAGTTCCTCCCACTCCTTCCAGTTCCCTCCCCCTCCTCCCAGTCCCTCCCAGTATGCTCCCAGTCCCTCCCACTCCTCCTAGTTCCTTCCCAGTATGCTCCCAGTTCCCTCCCACTCCTCCCAGTTCCCTCCCAGTATGCTCCCAGTTCCCTCCCACTCTTCCCAGTTCCCTCCCACTCCTCCCAGTTCCCTCCCAGTATGCTCCCAGTTCCCTCCCACTCTTCCCAGTTCCCTCCCACTCCTCCCAGTTCCCTCCCAGTATGCTCCCAGTTCCCTCCCACTCCTCCCAGTTCCTTCCCAGTATGCTCCCAGTCACCCACTCCTCCAGTTCCCTCCCAGTGCCACCTGGTGCCGTGAGGCAGTCGTGCAGTGCCCGGAAGCGGAGGGTGGGGGCAGCAGGGGAGGGTCTCCGGGCCCGGGGGGCTGAGTGTGTCCCAGAGGCTGAGGAAGCCTTCGGTGTCCCCTGCCCAGCAGGACCTCCCCGACCTGTGCCCCCAGTATAGACCAATACAGACCAGTAAGAACTAGGAAGCCCCCGGGGGCTCCTGGTGCCCCCAGTAAAGCCTCCCAGTAACACCCAGTGACCACCCCCCCCCTCCCAGAGACCCCAAAGTCCCTCCCAGGATCCCCCCTAAGGGCACAGCCTGTCCCAGTTTGTCCCAGTACAGACCAGTAAGAACCAGTAGCCTCCCCACGCACCTGCAGCACTCCCAGTACCCTCCAGTACCCCCTCAGTATCCAGTACCCTCCCAGTTCCCTTCCCAGTGTTCCAGTCCCCCCGGGGTCACTGACGGGTCCAGGTCAAAGGTCAGGCGCTGGTTGGTGGTCACTTTGCGCTCCACGGCCAGCAGGGGGCGCTCAGGGCGCCGCAGGTCCCAGCAGCGGATGTGAGTGTCCTGGGGGCGGGGCCAGGGGCTCAGACTTCTGGTCCAGACCCTGCCCATTGGCTGCCGAAGCCACACCCCTGGGCCACAGCAGCGGCCGGGGAGCTCCCGGTCTCACCTTGCGCCCCCCAGCGTACAGGAGGTTGCCATCGGGGCTGAAGCGCAGGTGGGTGGGGCCGGCAGGGAGGCGTGGCCAGAACGCCAGGGCTCCGCCCCCCTGCAGCGGGTACAGTGCCAGGCTCCGCCCATAGGAGCCAGCAGCCACCAGCGATTGGGGACTCACTGCCAGGCAGCCAATCAGGCCGCGTTGCCCCTGCCCGCCCCCTGCAAGGAGGTGGAGACAGAGGGGTGTGAGGCCACGCCCCAGCCTCTAGGCCACGCCCCCACAGCCCAGTGCCCTCCCAATAGCCTCCCAGGCTTCCCAGTGCCCTCCCACTGCTCCCAGTTCCTGCCTAGTGCTCCCAGTTCCCTCCCAGTGCCCTCCAGAGCTTCCCCAGTGCCCTCCCCCATGCTCCCAGTGCCCTCCAGGCCTCCCAGAGCTTCCCAGTGCCCTCCCAGTGCCCTCCCACTGCTCTCAGTGCCTCCCAGTGCCCTCCCAGTGCCCTCCACTGCTCCCAGTGCCCTCCCACTGCTCCCAGTTCCTGCCTAGTGCTCCCAGTTCCCTCCCAGTGCCCTCCCAGAGCTTCCCCAGTGCCCTCCCAGAGCTTCCCCAGTGCCCTCCCAGTGCCCCCAGTGCCCCCAGTGCTCACGGTGCAGCTGCCAGTGCTGGCAGTGCCGCCCAGGCCGCTCCGTGGGGAAGATCCTGAGAGCTCCATCAAAGCCTCCCAGCAGCTGGGAGCCGTCAGGGGTGAAGGCCAGAGAGTGAGGAGCCACCAGCTCCTCCTGCACCAGCAGAGCAGCGTTACTGGGAGGAACTGGGAGCACTGGGAGAGCCTCACCAGCAACCCCCAGGGGCCCCAGCCAGTGCGGGGAGGGAAACTGGGGGGACTGGGAGGAAGTTTGGGGACACTGGGAGCAGACTGGGAGGGACTGGGAAGAGCAGGAAGGCACTGGGAGGGTACTGGGGGTTACTGAGCGGGTACTGGGGGATGGAGGGAGGGCACTGGGCGATACTGGGGGATACTGGAGGACACTGGGAGGCTACTGGGGGGTACTGGGACATCACCAGGTGGGTGTAGGCTCGGAAGGAGCCTCGCAGGGTCCCATCGAAGGCATCCCAGAGGTGCACAGGGTTGTCCCGGCTGCTGGAGGCCACCCTGACCAGCATGGACCAGTGAGAGCCAATAGTGGTACTGGGGAACTCCCAGTAAGCACCCCCGGCCCTCCCAGTAACACCCAGTGTCCCCCAACCCCTCCCAAGCTCCTCTGCTAAGACCCCAGGCTCTTCCAGTTTCCCCAGTATCTCCCAGTAACAACCAGTGCCACCAGTAGCCCTCCCAGTGCTATCCAGTCTCTTCCCACTCCTCCCCAGTGCCTCCCAGTCCCTTCCAGCCTCCTCCCAGTCTGCTCCCAATCCTTTCCAGCCCTCTCTCAATGCCTCCCAGTGGCCCCAAACCTCCTCCCATTGCCTTCCAGCCCCTCCCAGTCTGTTCCCAGTGGCCCCAAAGTTCCTCCCAGTTTGCTCCCAGTTCACTCACAGGCAGGTGTGGGGCTGGTTGGAGTCCATCAGTGGGAACAGGTGAAGTCATAAATGGAGTCACCCTCAGGTAGCCTCAGCGCTGGGGCCTGTCAACATAGCAAACCCATAAGTGAACCCACAGGGACCCGCAGAGCCACACAGGGACCCACAGAGCCCTATAGGGACCTACATGGACCCACACAGCCCCACAGGGACCACCCCAGACCTCTTTAGGGACCCACAGAGCCCCCACCGGGACCCACAGACCTCTATAGGGACCCACAGAGCCGTATAGGACCCACCAGAGCCCCATAACAACCTCAGGGACCCACAGAGCCCACAGGGACCCATAGAGGACCCCCCCCCGAAAACCATGGGGCCCCATAGGGACCTATAGAGCCCTATAGGGACCTACATGGACCCAGAGAGCTCCACAGGACCCACATAACTCTACAGAGCCCCCCAGAGCCCCACAGCAACCTGTAGGGGACTCAGAGACCCATAGGGAGCCGCAGCGACCTCCAGCCCTCCTCCACAGTGCCTCCCAGTACCCACCAGTTCGGCAGGGCAGCCCGGGGCAGGGCGCTGGGGGCGAGGGGAGGTCGAAGATCCGAGGACGTTGTCATCGCTGCAGGTCAGCACGCAGGAGCCGTCGGGGGCCCTGGGGACAGGGGCGCTGGGAGCACTGCCGTGGACCCTCTGCATCCCTCGGGGGGGCCCAAGTCCCTCCGGGAAGGGGCACTGGGAGTCCTGGGACTGCTCCCCTACCTCCTCCTGGGCTCCTGAACACCTCAGTGAAGGGCACTGGGAGGCAGAGGGGCACTGGGGGGGGCACTGGGGGAGGGGTCTCTCACCACTTGCAGCCCCTCAGGAAGTTCTGGGCCCTGTGGGCGAATTCCTGCCGTGCCCCCCAGACGGGCCGGGGGGGGGCACCAAAATCGAAGTGGGGAAACCTGGAAGGGGGGGACGAGGGGGAAGGGCATCAGGGCCACATCCCCTCACGCCCCTCTCCCGACCCCCACCAACTCCTAAAGGCCCCTCCCCCCATCCCTCAATCTCCCCCCAAATGGGGGCTCAGGACTCAGAGACACCGCCACCCCGAGCTACGCCCCACCCATAAAACCTCCCCTTTGATTGGCCACCCAGGACCCCCCAGGGCCCACCTGCTGCCCCTTAGGCCACGCCCTCCACCCCAAACCCGCCCAGCCCGTAGACCCTGCCCTAAGGCCCTCCATCAGTCCCAAGCCCCCCAACCACCTCCTTTGATCGGACGCTCGGCTCCCATAGACTCCGCCCACCCCTCCGCAGGACACGCCCACCACCGATCACGCCCTGCACACCACTCCAAGCCCCTCCGATTCCTCCCCCCCATCCCTTCCCTCACCGCCACTCCTCCAATGGCGGCTCCGTCTCTGGGGTGTCCCACGCTGGGGGGAAGCCTCCGCGGGGTCTGGGGCGTGCCCAGCTCCTCAAGCACCGCCCCCGGCCCTCCCGCTCGCCGGCGCGAGCGCTGGACGCCTCCATGACAGCGCCGCGGATTCGCACCCCACCCCTCCCCCTTCCGGCGTGCTCTGCGCGGGGGGCGGGGACGGGGCAGGAAGGGGGGGGACAGGCGGGGGTGGCGGGAAAGGGAGCGCCGGGGCGGGTGGCGCCTCCAAGTCGCCTCCGGTGCCCTCCCGCTGCTCCCAGCACCGCCCCCAGTAGTACCCTCCCACAGCCTTCCGCTCCTTCCCAGCGCTCCCAGTACCCTCCCAGTGCTAACCCAGCGCTCCAGTACCTTCCCACTGCTCCCAGCAACCACTTCCACGACCCCCGAGGCCCCACCCCCTCCCTCCCGTGCCCCACCCCCTCCCTCCCGTGCCCCGCCCCACGAGGGGAGCATGGTCCTGACTCCCCCGCGCCGCGGGTGGTAGCGTGGCCGAGCGGTCCAAGGCGCTGGATTTAGGCTCCAGTCCCCTCGGGGACGTGGGTTCGAATCCCACCGCTGCCACATGGGGCACCCCCACATTTTAGAACCCTCATCCCACCCTTTTTTCCTACCTTGTCCATAACCATTTCGGCATTCCACACCTTTTGCCACCCCCCTTTTTAGAACCCAACTCTCCTTTTTCCAACCCAAAACCCCCGAGACCCCCGACCCACTTCGTCCCCGACATCCCCGTTTGCACCACCCCCCACGTTTTTCCCACCTCACGTCCTGTGGCACTTTTTCCACCCCATCCCCCCGCATTTTCACCTGATCCCCTCTCTCTTCGACCCCTCCCCTTTCTGCACCCCGCCCCCTTTTGCACCCCCTTCCTCCAGCCTCACCCCCCTTTTCCACCCCCCCCCCATCCCTACCCCTATTTTTCACTCTCCTCTTAAGGCACTTACTCCCCTGGGGTCAAACAGGAGGCTTTGAACTCGGGGGACCCCTGAGGTGGGACTTGGCCCTACAGGGGCAGAGTGGAGCTCTTACTGGAGCCAGAGTCTGTCCCTGCCTCTGCGTCCTGCCCGTCCCTGCTCCCGGCAGGGGAGAGGGAGAGAGAGAAAAGCTGCTGCGGAGAGGGGCAGAGAGACCTGGTCCCGCCCGCCCCCGGCTGGTCCCCCCCGCCGCGGTCCCCCCCAACTCTCGGAGCCATCGCTGGAAATCTCAAAAGCTTTTATTTCACCCCAAAAAAGCAGCGCTCCCTCCCCCCCCCCCAAGTCCCCCCCATACAAGAAACCGGCAAAGATTTTGAGTGGGGAGGGGAAGGGAGGCGAACCCTTTCCCCCTCCCCCCTCTGAACATTCCTCACTCACCCTCAGAATGTACTCCAACCCCCACCCAATTTCTTCCCCTTCTTGCTGTTCCCTCCTCTTATTAACTAAGGACCCCCTCCCCATAAATTACAACGCTCCCCACCCAAACTGTGTCCCCTCCCCACCCTACACCGTGTGGGCACACCCACAATTGAGAGATGAAGTTCAGCCCAGGGTAGGTGTACCATCCCCTAGTCCCCAGCCTCCCACAACTTGGGGGTCACCCCCATAATCTGGGGGGGGGTCACCTGCCCCAAATCAGAGGCCCACCAAGGCCAAGAAACCCCAATTTAGGGGTCATCGCCCCCAAGTCGTGTGGTCCCTTCTGGGGGGTGTTCCCCCCAATTTAAGGGTCCCCTACCCCCAATTGAGGGGTACCCCCCAGATTGAGGGGTCAAACCCACAACTGGGAGGTCACTCCTTGGACTCCAGGAGGGACACTTTGGGGTCACCCTGCCCTCCCAACTTGGGGTCACCTCCTCCCCCTTTAGGGGTCCCTCCTCAACTGAGTGGTGACACTCCACTTTGGGGTCATCCCCCAGGTTCAGTCCAACCCCACCTTAGGGTCACCCCCCAAACTTGGGGGTCACATCCTGAGGAGGTTAACCAATCGGGGTCGCCTCTCCCCAAGTTGGTGGCACTCCTTGACTCAAGGGGGTGGTGACACCTACCTTTGGGCTGACCCCCAAGTTCAGCACACTCTCCCTTACCCCCCCATAGTTGTCACCCCCCAACCTGGGGCTTACTCCACAACTGAGGAGCTGCCACCCAAGCTGGGG
>JAAWVA010000067.1:0-43026 GCA_015227895.2 Colaptes auratus | reverse complement strand
GAGAGGTGCTCCAGCCTCTGATCATCCTCGTGGCCCTTCTCTGGACACGCTCCAGCACCTCCAGATCCCTCTTGTAATAGGGGCTCCAGAAACTGGACGCAGTACTCCAGGTGGGGTCTCACCAGAGCTGAGTAGAGGGGGAGAATCACCTCCCTGACCTGCTGGCCACACTTCATCCTGATGCAGCCCAGGATCTGATTGGCTTTTTCAGGGCTGCAAGTGCACATTGAGAGCTCATGTTGAGCTCTTCGTCCACCAGCACCCCCAAGTCTCTCCCTCTGGGCTGCTCCCCAGCCGTCCACTGCCCAGCCTGTATTTGTGCCTGGGATTGCCTCGACCCAGATGCAGGACCCTGCACTTGGTCTTGTTGAAGCTCATGAGGTTGGCCTGTGCCCACCTCTCCAGCCTGTCAAGGTCCCTCTGGATGACATCCCTTCCCTCCAGCGTGTCTGCTGCACCACACAGCTTGGTGTCATCAGCAAACTTGCTGAGGGTGCACTCAATCCACGTCCCCCTGGCACCCCACAAAGGGTTGACAAGACTGGTCCCAGGACTGATCCCTGAGGGACTCCGCTTGTCACTGGCCTCCACTGGGACATGGACCCATTGACAGCCCACTCTTGGGTGCGGCCATCAAGCCAGTTCCTTATCCATCTGGTGGTCCATCCACTCAAAACCGTGTGTCACCAGCTTGGAGACCAGGATGTGGTGTGGGACAGTGTCAAAGGCTTTGCTCAGGTCCAGGTTAAACGACATCAGTTGCTCGCCCCTCATCTATTAATGCTGTCCACCTGTTCATAGAAGGCCACCAGGTTTGTCAGGCAGGATTTGCCCTTGCAAAGCCGCTGACTGCTCCCAATCACCTCTTCACTACTCTTCTGAGTCAGTAGTGCCTCCGAGGATCTGGCTCCATGATCTTTCCGGGCACAGAGGTGAGACTGACCGGCCTGTAGTTCCCTGGTTCCTCCTTCTTACCCTTTTTGCAGATGGGGCAAGTTTGCCCTTTTCCAGCCTGTGGGGACTGCCCCAGGCTGCCATGACTTTTGGAATATAATAGAGAGGGGCTTAGCAACCTCATCTGCCAGTTCTCTCAGCACCCGTGGGTGTAATCCCGTCGGGTCCCATGGACTTGAAACACTTTCAGGCTCTTCAGGTGATCACCAACCTGAGCTTCACTTACGATGGGCAGTCTTCCTCCCCCATCCCTGGCATCATCTGCCATGACTCCAGGGAGTGTGGCTGGAGGCCCTTAGCAGTGAAGACTGAGGTAAAGAAGTATTGAGTACCTCAGCTTTTCAACATCACTGTGACCAATTCACCAGTTTCCTTTCTGAGGGGGCCCACACCTCCCCTACTCTTCTTCTTGCCATAAATATACCTGTAGAAGTTCTTAGTGCTCCCTTTGACCTCCCTGGCTAGATTCAATTCAAACTCTGCTTTGGCTTTCCTAACCAGGCCTCTTGCTGCTCGGGCAGCTTCCTTATATACCCCCTGTTCTATCTGTCCTTCCCTCCACTGCCTGTAGAGTTTCTTTTTAAGTAATAGTGTGTCAGGAGCTCCTTGTCATCCAGGCAGGCCTCCTAGCGTTCTTCCCTGTTTTTTCTTTGTTGGTATACATAGCTCCTGGACACAGAGGAGGAGGTCCTTGAATACTGACCAGCTGTCCTGGGTCCCTCTTCCCTCCAGGGCTTTGTCCCATGACACTTTGGCTAGCAGACTCCTGAAGCAATCGAAGTCTGCACGCCTAAAGTCTAGGGACATAAGCTTAGAATAGGTCCTCCTGATAGCCCTGAGGATATTAAATTCAACTGCTTCAAACACTTGCCTGTTTGTGTTTTGATCACAAAAATAGGAGAGTTCCATGGACTCGTGGAGGGTACAATATGCCCTTTTCCCAGTTGCTCTGTGACTAGTTCTTGAGTGATTGCCCATTGGAATGGGCTACCCGTGGAGGTGGTGGAGTCACCTTCCTTGGAGGTGTTCAGGAGGAGACTTGATGGGGTGGTTGGTGCCATGGTTTAGTTGTTTAGGTGGGTTGGATTGGTTGATGGGTTGGACGTGATGATCTTGAAGGTCTCTTTCAACCTGGTGTATTGTATTGTATTGTATTGTACTGTATTGTATTGTAGGGCGTGAAGCTTTTCCAATGGTAGGGGCTACTGATCCACCCAGACAGGGGCATTTGTTTTCCATGTTAACTGGAGGGTGTCGCGCACCACAATGGCCCCTTCTAAAAATGGGTGTTCATGGTCATCCCCCATTGTGAAAGCACATCATGACCCCATAGCACCACAGGCACAGGCAAAACAAAAGGTTTCACAGAAGCTGTATGACCCTCTGGTCCCTGAATCTGAATGAAATTCAGGCTCTGATGACTTTCTCCAGCTCCCCCTATGCCTGCCAGCGCCTGAGATGCACTAGCCACAGGCCAGCGGGGGGGCATTGAGCTTTAGAAATCACTGTGACGTCTGCTCCAGTACCAATAATACCACTAAGCACTGTCTTCTGCTGACCATACATCAGGACACACTGACAGATAGGACATTTTTGAGAGAGAGTCTGTACCCACAGAATCTGTGGATCCCCAGTAGACCCGAATCCTCCTTTATTTCTCAAAGGTCCCTTTGCAGGGGGACGTTCCAGTCCCAAGGGAAGCAATAATAGCTGTGCAGTGCAACTTCCCTTCGGTACCGTGCAGGGAGGAAACGGAGTCCGTGCCATGATCTGAATTTTATCTGTGCTGTCAGAATCAACAACCCCAGGAAGCACACAAAGTCCTGATGTCATTGTTGGTGATCTACCTAATATTAATGCCTGAGTTTTTACTGGGAGAGGACCTGACACACCTGTTGGCAACAAATGTACTGTGGTATCAAGTAAAGTTACTGTGTCGGAGGTTGCCAGGTCCGGTCCTGCGCTGCCTGCTGCTGCTGGGCGGAGGTCAGAGACGCGCGTGCTGCCGGCATCTGGCTGGCCGGTGACAGCTGGGTGACTTGTGTCTGCGCGCGGTGCCGTCCCACGCTCCACATCCGGTTTCCCTGCGCAGGCTGCCCTTGAGAATTATACTTAGATCAACATTGGTTAGCATAATGCCTCCCCTTCTGGCACTTGGGGCAGGTCCCGGATGCCTTAGGTCTGGCTCTGCTATTAGCTACCAAACAATTCTTTCTGAGATGACCCAGTTTCCCGCAGCCATAACGAACTCCTGCATTCATTGGACCATTCAGAGCTGCAAAAGCTGCAGCCATAGCTTCATACTTACGTTCCATCCTACCTGTCTTATCACATGCTTCAATCATTTCTAGCAAGGTGGGGTTTTGATTAGGCACAGATTTTAACAGCTTTTTGCAATCTGCATTTGCATTTTCCACAGCTAATTCCAACAGTAGTATTTCCCTTGCCTCCCCATCATCGATTTGGCGTTCTGAGGCCAGTTTGAGCCTGTCTGTGAGTTGCGTATAAGGTTCCCGCGGTTCCTGAACGATATTCGTGAAAGCTTTTTGTGGCTTTTGAGAGTCTGGGACTTTAAGAGAAGCCTTTTGTGCCTCCTCTCGCGATGCTGCCAGGGCCTCCTGTGGGCAGTCGCGGGCTTGCGCTGCCGGGTCGGTGTGCTGACCTGTGCCCACGAGGTGATCCAACGTGAGTGCTGCTAAAGCCTGGTTGTTGTGTCCCGCATATGTAAGTAAGAGCGCTTGGAGCCCTTTTCTCCGCTGGAACTCCCATAAAGTATACTGAGACGGAGCTAGCAACAGCTGTGCCAGAGATTTCAAGTCGTATGGTGTCATTACATGGTTGTCGAGTATAGATGTTAAAAGATTAGCAAAATAAGGAGAAGAGAGCCCGTGCTCAGCGGCAGTACGACGGAGTTCTTTAATCACTGGGAAGGACAAAGCCTCCCATTGAGGGTTGCCCCCTCGTCCCCCGTACAGTACAGGAGCCACAATTCTTGTGGCAACCTCAGTGTCTCCATCCCGCAAAGCTTGGTGCTTAATAGAAGCCCACACATCGTGAGGATCCCGGGGTAAAAGGTCTGGTTCCCGTCCAGGATAGACAGGACCTGGCTCTAGGAGGTCTTCCTTGGGGGGGTATTCTGCTGCATATGTACCCAAAGTCTCAGTCCGCAGCTTCGGCTTTGGTGGCAGCTTAGAGGGTAACGGATGCTCGATACTCTGTTCTGAGTTCCCTTCTTGCGCTTTAAGCATCTCGAATATAATCCGCCACCAGGGGAGCATACGCTGCGCCTCAACATTCCCTGTGGCAGCAGCATCCCATAGCTTCACCCTCACTTGATCCCAGATTTCACTTGTAGACATGCTAGATATTGTAACCGTGGGCATTTTCTCCTGCACCCACTCCAGCATCTCCTTAAGATCACGGCCACAGATAGCTTTGCCATGCTTCCTAAGGAGTTCTTGCGTTAATTCATGAGCGTCTCTTCCTGAGGAGCTCTCCTGGTTCCCCATGCTTCCCACGGCTCACCCCTCGTCCAGCGGGGGGGATGGCTCTGGCCGGCCGGCTTTTCCTGCTTCCCTTCAGCAGCTCATTCACAGTTCCAAGGGAGCACGTCCGTGGCAGGACGCCGCTCAGCGTTTCATCACCCCTATCGCATCGGGGGTCGCCATTTGCCGTGATTAAGAGATGGGCCTCAGCCTCATCCCGGCCAGGTGTCCCCTTTCTTGTGCGAAATCTTTTCTTTGTAAAAGCTAACACAACAAAGAAGCAGTTTGTGATTGGTTACAGAAAATGCATCACACAGGTGCCTGTCTCTTACCAGGGTTTTAGGAAGCATCAAAGAAAAATTAAGAGACCAGGGACTCTGTTATAACAATCTATGATATGTGTGAAGTCTTACACATTCGGGTCATAATAACCGTTAGTAATCAGGCATCTGTGCTCCTCCAGCTGCACTGCTGCACCGTGTTCCCATGGTTCACAAGCCATCAAGGCAAACACTCTCTCCTCTTATCAGTCTAGCAGTGCTTGGAGCTCTGCTACCCAAGTTTTAAGCCTTCACAGGACTCTGGGAGGGCTCTCTGAGGAATCTGTGAGGGCTCTCTGAGGAATCTGTGAGGGCTCTCTGAGGACTCTGGGGATTGTGTGAGGACTCTGGGGACTCTATTAGGACTCTGTGAGGATTCTGTGAGGACTCTGTTAGGATTCTGTGAGGGTACCATCTTTGGAAGAAAGGGAAGGCAACCAATGGAATATTTAAGGATGTTGCTAGGTCTTGTAGGAAGAAAATTAGGGAGGCAAAAGCACATTTGGAGCTCAGACTGGCCTCTGCTGTGAAGGCCAACAAAAAGTTCTTCTATAAATACATTAATAGCAAGAGGAAGGGCAAGGACAACCTCCACTGTTTGGTGGGCACGGAGGGGAACGTTGTAACAAAGGATGAGGAAAAGGCAGAGGTACTTAACACCTTTGCCTCAATTTTTACTAGCAGGGCAGAATGTCTTCCGGACAGCTGGCCTGCAGAGCTGGCAGAAGGAGCCAGGGAGCAGCATAGCTCCCCTGTGTTCCAGGAGGGGACAGTTAGAGATCTCCTCAGCCGCTTGGATCCCCACAAGTCCATGGGACCAGACAGGATCCATCCTAGGGTGCTGAGAGAGCTGGCAGATGAGCTGGCCAAGCCACTCTCCATCATTTTTCAGCAGTCCTGGCTCACTGGAGAGGTCCCAGAAGACTGGAAGCTGGCCAATGTGGTGCCCATCCACAAGAAGGGCCAGTTGGACGAGCCAGGGAATTATAGGGCTGTCAGCCTGACCTCAGTGCCAGGCAAAGGTTATGGAGCAGGTCATCCTGAGTGCAATCACACAGCACTTACAGGATGGCCAAGGGATCAGACCCAGCCAGCATGGATTTAGGAAGGGCAGGTCCTGCCTCACCAACCTGATCTCCTTCTATGATCAGGTGACTGCCTGGTGGATGTGGGGAGGCCTGTGGATGTGGTCTACCTGGACCTCTGCAAGGCCTTTGACCCTGCCCCCCACAGCAAACTCCTGGCCAAGCTATCAGCCCCTGGCTTGGACAGGAGCACTCTGAGCTGGGTTAGGAACTGGCTGGAGGCTGAGCCCAGAGAGCGGTGGTGAATGGTGCCACAGCCAGCTGGAGGCCAGTCAGTAGTGGTGTGCCCCAGGGATCAGTGCTGGGCCCCATGCTCTTCAACATCTTTATTGATGATCTGGATGAGGGCATCGAGTCCATCATAGTAAATTTGCAGCTGACACCAAGCTGGGGGCAGGAGTTGATCTGCTGGAGGGCAGAGAGGCTTTGCAGAGGGACCTCGACAGGCTGGACAGATGGGCAGAGGCCAAGGGCAGGAGATTGAACACATCCAAGTGCCAGGTGCTGCACATTGGCCACAGCAACCCCAGGCAGTGCTACAGGCTGGGGTCAGAGTGACTGGAGAGCGGCCAGGCAGAGAGGGACCTGGGGGTGCTGGTTGATGGGAGGCTGAACATGAGCCTGCAGTGTGCCCAGGCAACCAAGAGGGCCAATGGCATCCTGGCCTGCATCAGGAACAGCATGGCCAGCAGGAGCAGGGAGGTCATTCTGCCCCTGTACGCTGCACTGGTTAGGCCTAACCTTGAGTCCTGTGTCCAGTTCTGGGCCCCTCAGTTCAGGAAGGAGGTTGGCTTGCTGGAACGAGTCCAGAGAAGGGCAATGAGGTTGGTGAGGGTTTGGAACACAAGCCCTACGAGGAGAGTCTGAGGGAGCTGGGGTTGCTTAGCCTGGAGGAGACTCAGGGGTGACCTTATTGCTCTCTACAACTACCTGAAGGAGGTTGTGGACAGGCAGAGGTTGGTCTCTTCTCCCAGGCAGCCAGCACCAGAACAAGAGGACACAGTCTCAGGCTGCACCAGGGCAGGTTTAGGCTGGCTGTTAGGAAGAAGTTCTATACAGAGAGAGTGATTGCCCATTGGAATGGGCTGCCCAGGGATGTGGTGGAGTCACCATCATTGGAGGTGTTCAGGAGGAGACTTGATGGGGTGCTTGGTGCCATGGTCTAGTTGTTTGGGTGGGTTGGATTGTTGAGGGGTTGGACACGATCTTGAAGGTCTCTTCCAACCTGGTGTATTGTATTGTATTGTATTGTATCGTATCGTATCGTATCTTTGAGGTCTCTTCCAACCTTGGTGATACTGTGATTCTCTGAGGACTCTGTGAGGACTCTGAGGACTCCTGAGGAGAGGCTGAGGGAGCTGGGGTTGTTTAGCCTGGAGAAGAGGAGGCTTAGGTGGGGACCTCATTGCTCTCTACAACTACCTGAAAGGTGGTTGTAGCAGGAGGGGGTTAGTCTTTTCTCTCTAGCAACCAGCACCAGAACAAGGGGACACAGTCTCAAGCTGTGCCAGGGGGAATTTAGGCTTGAGGTGAGGAAAAAGTTCTTCACTGAGAGAGTCATTGGCCATTGGAATGTGCTGCCCAGGGAGGTGGTGGAGTCACCGTCCCTGGAGGTGTTCAAGAGGGGATTGGCCGTGGCACTTGGTGCCATGGTCTAGTCATGGGGTCTGTGGTGACAGGTTG
Source organism: Colaptes auratus (assembly GCA_015227895.2). Taxonomy (NCBI): domain Eukaryota; kingdom Metazoa; phylum Chordata; class Aves; order Piciformes; family Picidae; genus Colaptes; species Colaptes auratus. The sequence continues at coordinate 35,499 of JAAWVA010000067.1, read as the reverse complement.
GACTCGATGAGCTTTGAGGTCTCTTCCAACCTTGTTGATACTGTGACTCTGGGAGGACTCTGTGAGGACTCAGAGGATTCTGCGAGTATTCTGTGAGGACTCTCTGAGGATTCTGTGAGGACTCTGAGGATCCTCTGAGGATTCTGTGAGGACTCTGCAAGGACTCTCTGAGGACTCTGTGAGGATCCTCTGAGGATTCTATGAGGATTCTGTGAGGACTCTGAGGATTCTGTGAGGACTCTGCAAGGACTCTGTGAGGACTCTGTGAGGATCCTGTGAGGATCTTGTGAGGATCCTCTGAGGACTCTGTGAGGATTCTGCAAGGATTCTGGATTGATTCTCTGATTCTCTTGCCTCCCTTTCTCCTCCTTCCCACACCCTTCCTCTAGTTGCTGGAGCAAGCCCTGGTGATCGAGGAGCAGCTGCGGCGAGCGGCCTACCTTAACATGACGCAGGACCCAAGCCACCCCGCCATGGCCCTGAACTCGCGCTTCGCCGAGGTCGAGTGCCTGGCCGAGAGCCACCAGCACTTGTCCAAGGAGTCCCTGGCGGGCAACAAGCCTGCCAACGCCGTGCTGCACAAGGGTAAGAGGCGGGCGGGCCGGCGTGCCCGGCGCGGACGCCCCCTGTAGCGCCCTGCACTGCCCCCGTCCCCCCCTTTTTCCCACCCCCTCTGTATCCTTCTCTCCTACTCGATCAATTAAAGTGGGGTCTGCTCCTCCCAACCGGCTCCCGGTGTATCCTTGCTCTTCTTGCGTGCGCTGCTTCTCTCTTGGCAACAACAAAACCACACAGGGCAGGGTTTGGGGAGGTGGGGGAGGGTCTAAAGGGGCCAGGGAAGCCCTCCAGTGGGGCTTTGGGGTGCGAGTAAGCACGAGTAAAGTGCAAGTAAATGTGGAGAAAGAGTAGGGAAGGGAAGGAGGGGGAGTGTGTTGAAGGGGGCGGAGAGATGGAGAGAGGGGGTTGTGGGATGTGGTAGGAGCAAGAGGGCGAGGTTGAGGGGGCGTGTGTGGGGTGTGCCTCTATCGCTTTGCGCTAAGGTGTATCTGTTGTGTAAGGCTGCTCTGTGCCCCCCCGCCCCTCCCCATCCCCACCCCTTCTGTGTGTTGTTTTGGGTTACTCGGAGGAGTTTGGGGGTGTGGAAGGTGGAGAATGAGCTGAGTATTGCCCCACCCCCTCCCCCCCTGCCCCCTAAAGTGGCCACAGTCTTCCTTGGTGCATGCAATGAATAAGCCTGGAGGGAAGTTGGAGGATGGATAGGTTGTGTCTTCCTTCCTGGCCCAAGGTGTAACATCTGAGTAACTTGGGGGACAGAGTGTTGGCCCAGAGTACTTCTGGCATATGCTTTTAGTAACTCTAGTGGAGTTAATGAATAACCCCAGGGTGTGCCAGAGGAATGTCCTGAGTAAGCCCTGAGTATCTCTGTCATCTGAAATGGCTTTGCCAGCAGGCTTGCTGGAGTAAGCAGTGAGTAGCCTTGGTGTAGGTGGATGGGTCTGTGCAGAGCATCTTGGGGCTCCGTAAAGAGTAACCCTGGAGTTACAGCAATGTGGCTGCAGCCTCTTAGCCCTGAACAAGTGATGAGGAACCCCAAAGTATCTCTGGTGTGGCTGTAGCCTGGAGTTGAGTATCTCAGGTGTACCCAAGGAGTAAACGTGGAGTGTCTTTAGTCTGTGTCTATGTCCACAGTTATCTCCAGAGAGGTTCAAGAGAGTATCTTGAGCAGCAGACCCAGAGTATCTCTGGTGTAGCTACAGACTGCCCTGAGTAAGGAGTCAACCCAGAGTATCTTAAGTGGGGCTAAAGGTTGCACCTGGAGTAGTCTGGTGTGCCTAGGGAATAGCTGGGGTGTGAGGAGCAAGCCTGGAGTATTCCAGTGTTGGCTCTCAACCTGGAGTATCTCTGGTGTATCTAAGACTGTACCCAGAGCAGCTTCAGTGTATCGAGACAGCAGACCTGATGTAAGGAGTGTGCCCAGAGTATCTCTGGTGTGTCTCAGGAGCAGACTCAGAGGGTAAAGAGTAACCCTGAAGTATCTCCAGTCTGTGCAGAGTACACCCAGAGTACTCTCAGTCTACTCAAGACTTGTACCCAGAATAACTTCTGAGTCCTCCCATCCTGGAGCATGCTCCCTACCCCCAAGTAGGTTCATCCCTTGAGTAGGAGACTACGGTGGTCTAGGTGCAGCCCTAGTGTATGTTCATTATCCTTGAGGAGGTGCATCCCTTGAGTAGATTCCTCCTCTGGGTAGGTGCTTCCCTGAGCAGGTCCAGCCTTGAGTAGACTCATCCCTTGTTCATCCTCTGAGCAGGTGCATCCGTGAGTAGGCTCATCCCTTAAGTAGGCTCATCCCTTGAGTAGATGCCTCCTCTGAGTAGTTGCATCCCTTGTGTAGGTTTATCCCTTGAGCAGGGTCATCCTTTGAGTAGCTGTGTGCTGTCAGCAGGTTCATCCTTTGAGTGGCTTCACCTCTTGAGTAGCTTCATTGAGTAGCTGCCTCCATGAGTAGCTCCCTCCCCCGAGTACCCCTTGAGTAATTCTCACCCCCCACTCCCCACCCCCCTCCTTACTCCCACCTCACCCTCTCCACCTTCCCCACCCCCCACCTCTCCGCAGCCTCCGAGTAACCCTTGAGCAACCTATGAGTAACCTCCAAGTAACCTGTGTGTAACCTATGAGTGACCTGCGAGCAGGCTCGGGGCGGCCCCCCGGCGCTGACGGGCGCCCCCCGCCCCTCTCTCTCTCTCTCCTCTCTCCCCCCGGGCCGCTGCCCCCCGCGGTGGCAGTGCTGAACCAGCTGGAGGAGCTGCTGAGCGACATGAAGGCCGACGTCACGCGGCTGCCGGCCACCCTCTCCCGCATCCCCCCCATCGCCGCCCGCCTCCAGATGTCCGAGCGCAGCATCCTCAGCCGCCTGGCCAGCAAGGGCACCGACGCACACCCCCCGCCCGTGAGTCGCCCTCCCCACCCCCCCGCGGACAGACAAACCCCCTGGGGACAGCTTAACCCTAGAGACAGCCACCCCCCAGGCCAGACCCATCCCCCCCCCCGGGGGACAGCTTAATCTTGGGGGCATCCCAAGCTAGGGACCCTTCCCAACTTCCCCTGGGGGGTGGGGGGGGGCAGGGGACCCTCCCCAGGGCCACTCTCTTGGGGACCACCCTGAGCCCGGAGCCCTTCCAGAAGCTTCTCCTCCCTGCCCCCCTGACACTGGTGGCATGGGGTGGGGGCCGGGGGAGGAGGTGACACTGGGCTGGGGGAGGGGAGGTGTCAGCAGTGTCTCCAATGTCCCCAGACCTTCCCGCCGGGGCCCTACGCCACCCCCCCGAGCTATGGGGGCACCTTTGGGACTCCCCCGGCCACTGCCCTCCCCCCTGGAGGGGCCAACTACAGCCAGATGCCTCCAGGCTCCTTCATCACCGGTGAGCACCCAGCAGGGAGGGGGCCGGGGGTGGGCCTGGGGATATGGGAGAGCAGCCTGGGGATACTGGGGGGATATGGGAATGTTGGGGCGGGGCTTGGGGACATGGGGGAGGAGCCTGGGGACATGGGATAGGGAAGGTGGGGCAGGGCTTGGGGACATGGGGGAGGAGCCTGGGGACATGGGGGAGGAGCCTGGGGACATGGGATGGGGAGGGTGGGGCAGGGCTTGGGGACATGGGGGAGGAGCCTGGGGACATGGGATGGGGAGGGTGGGCAGGGCTTGGGGACATGGGGGAGGAGCCTGGGGACATGGGATGGGGAGGGGGGGCGGGGCTTGGGGACATGGGTGGAGGTCCCTGCCCCATAGCTCTCTCAGAGGAGGGTCCCAGGCCCTATAGTTCTGTGGCTGCTTCTCACTGGTCGCTGGTGTTGGGGTGGGGGATACCTGGCCCCGCCCCTCCCCCCAGCTGACCCCCGGGTCCCTGTGCCCCCCCTGCCCTGCAGCAGCCAACGGTCCCCCGGTGCTGGTGAAGCGCGAGGCCGAAGGCCCCGAGAAGAAGGAGCCGCGGGGGGGGAGGTCATTTGCATTGACGACTGAGGGCTGGGGGGGGGGGGCATGGGAAACCCCCCCCCCCAAGCCCCCTCAACCCTCCCCCCTCACCCCCCTTACCCCTCCTCAAAACCCCCAAGGGGAGAGGAAGGGGTTGGGGTCTACAGGAGGGGGGGAGGGAGGGAAGTTCTCTTCCTCCTCCTCCTCCCCACTGCCAAAAATGCCTCAAAAGGCCTCAAAAATGTTGGGGGGTGGGGGGGGTAGGGGCAGCACCCAAATTGGGGGTGGGGGATGGGTGGGGGAGGGGGTAGCACCCCTGAGTGGGGGAGGGGGAGTGATGAGGACCACTATAAATATGAATATAAATATATATAGCCCTGGGGGGGGGTGGGCACCTTCCTGGGCACCCCCCCGACCCAAGACCCCTCCTCCCCCCACACACACCTTGGGCACCCCTCCCCTCAAAGGGGACCCCCCCCTCCCCCCAAAAAAAATCCTCCCCCAACCTCCCCCCCTCAGCCCTGGGCTCTTGTTAACCACAGCAGAATAAAACTTGGACCTTGGCTATGGCAGCGCCAGTGCCTGGCAGGGGTTGGGCATCGAGCTGGGCACCATGCTGGGGGGGGGGATGGGCAGCAGGAGGGTTGTGGGAATTTAAATGGGCAGGGGGATGGGCACCTGGGGGGGTGTGTGCATCAAGGGGGCATAGGGGTGGGCACTGGGGGGGGGTGGGCACTAAGGGGGGCATCATGGGGTGGTGGGCACCAGGGTGGGCATGGAGTGGGGGTTTGGGAGGGGACCTTGTGGCTGGCACTGGCCAGCCCAGCCCATGCCAGTAGCCATCAGTGAGGTGACCAAAGGCCTTTAATGCAGTCAGCACCGGGGGGGCACAGTGGCACTGGGACCCTCCCACAACCCCCTGGCTCCACCCCCATGTGGCACCGTGTCTGGCACCGGGGGGCTGACAACCTGAGGCCTCCAGAGAGGCAACAGTTGGTGCCCATAGGCCTGGTGGCACCGTGGGAGGTGACAGTTGGTGCCCATGGTCCAGGTGTCCTCAGGGAGGAGGCATTTGATGTCCCCAGCTCCGATGTCCTCAGGGTGGTGCCAGCATCCGAGGTTCAGGTGTGCTCTGGGAGGTGACACTCACAGTCCCCAGCTCCACTCTCCCCCGGGGGGTGCCACGCGGTGTCCCCACTCCAGGTGTCCTCAGGCCAGCTGCCAGGTCCCCACCACCAGAGCTGGAGCCGATTGTCCCCTCCCAGGGGTGGCCTCTGCTGCTCTGCCCCCTCCTGGCCGTCGCTGTCGCTGTCGCTGGCCCCGGCCCAGGGGGTGGGGAACAGTCTCTGGCCTGAGGCCGTGGCCAGCAGGGGGAGCCCTGGGTGCAGGCTGGCACAGGGGGCAGGGGGTTACTGGGAGCACTGGGAGAAGAGCTTCCTACTGCTCCAGTTCCCTCCCACTCCTCCCAATGCCCTCCCAGTATGCTCCCAGTTCCCTCCCAGTATGCTCCCAGTTCCCTCCCACTCCTCCCAGTTCCCTCCCAGTATGCTCCCAGTGCCCTCCCACTCCTCCCAGTTCCTTCCCAGTATGCTCCCAGTTCCCTCCCACTCCTCCCAGTTCCCTCCCAGTATGCTCCCAGTGCCCTCCCACTCCTCCCAGTTCCCTCCCAGTATGCTCCCAGTTCCCTCCCACTCCTCCCAGTTCCTTCCCAGTATGCTTCCAGTGCCCTCCCACTCCTCCCAGTTCCCTCCCAGTGCCACCTGGTGCCGTTGAGGCAGTCGTGCAGTGCCCGGAAGCGGAGGGTGGGGGGCAGCAGGGGAGGGTCTCCCGGGCCCGGGGGGCTGAGTGTGTCCCAGAGGCTGAGGAAGCCTTCGGTGTCCCCTGCCAGCAGGAACCTCCCCGACCTGTGCCCCCAGTATAGACCAATACAGACCAGTAAGAACTAGGAAGCCCCCCGGGGGCTCCTGGTGCCCCCAGTAAAGCCTCCCAGTAACACCCAGTGACCACCCCCCCCCCTCCCAGAGACCCCCAAGTCCCTCCCAGGATCCCTCCCCTAAGGGCACAGCCTGTCCCAGTTTGTCCCAGTACAGACCAGTAAGAACCAGTAGCCTCCCCACGCACCTACAGCACTCCCAGTACCCTCCCAGTACCCCCTCAGTACTCCCAGTACCCTCCCAGTTCCCTTCCCAGTGTTCCCAGTCCCCCCGGGGTCACTGACGGGTCCAGGTCAAAGGTCAGGCGCTGGTTGGTGGTCACTTTGCGCTCCACGGCCAGCAGGGGGCGCTCAGGGCGCCGCAGGTCCCAGCAGCGGATGTGAGTGTCCTGGGGGCGGGGCCAGGGGCTCAGACTTCTGGTCCAGACCCTGCCCATTGGCTGCCGAAGCCACACCCCTGGGCCACAGCAGCGGCCGGGGAGCTCCCGGTCTCACCTTGCGCCCCCCAGCGTACAGGAGGTTGCCATCGGGGCTGAAGCGCAGGTGGGTGGGGCCGGCAGGGAGGCGTGGCCAGAACGCCAGGGCTCCGCCCCCCTGCAGCGGGTACAGTGCCAGGCTCCGCCCATAGGAGCCAGCAGCCACCAGCGATTGGCTGGGACTCACTGCCAGGCAGCCAATCAGGCCGCGTTGCCCCTGCCCGCCCCCTGCAAGGAGGTGGAGACAGAGGGGTGTGAGGCCACGCCCCCAGCCTCTAGGCCACGCCCCCCACAGCCCAGTGCCCTCCCAATAGCCTCCCAGGCTTCCCCAGTGCCCTCCCACTGCTCCCAGTTCCTGCCTAGTGCTCCCAGTTCCCTCCCAGTGCCCTCCCAGAGCTTCCCCAGTGCCCTCCCACTGCTCCCAGTTCCCTCCCACTGCTCCCAGTGCCCTCCCAGTGCCCTCCCAGAGCTTCCCCAGTGCCCTCCCAGTGCCCTCCCAGTGCCCTCCCACTGCTCCCAGTGCCCTCCCACTGCTCCCAGTTCCTGCCTAGTGCTCCCAGTTCCCTCCCAGTGCCCTCCCAGAGCTTCCCCAGTGCCCTCCCAGTGCCCTCTCACTGCTCCCAGTTCCCTCCCACTGCTCCCAGTGCCCTCCCACAGCTTCCCCAGTGCCCTCCCAGTGCCCCCAGTGCTCACGGTGCAGCTGCCAGTGCTGGCAGTGCCGCCCAGGCCGCTCCGTGGGGAAGATCCTGAGGGCTCCATCAAAGCCTCCCAGCAGCTGGGAGCCATCAGGGGTGAAGGCCAGAGAGTGAGGAGCCACCAGCTCCTCCTGCACCAGCAGAGCAGCGTTACTGGGAGGAACTGGGAGCACTGGGAGAGCCTCACCAGCAACCCCCAGGGGCCCCAGCCAGTGCGGGGAGGGAAACTGGGGGGACTGGGAGGAAGTTTGGGGACACTGGGAGCAGACTGGGAGGGACTGGGAAGAGCAGGAAGGCACTGGGAGGGTACTGGGGGTTACTGAGCGGGTACTGGGGGATAGAGGGAGGGCACTGGGCGATACTGGGGGATACTGGAGGACACTGGGAGGCTACTGGGGGGTACTGGGACATCACCAGGTGGGTGTAGGCTCGGAAGGAGCCTCGCAGGGTCCCATCGAAGGCATCCCAGAGGTGCACAGGGTTGTCCCGGCTGCTGGAGGCCACCCTGACCAGCATGGACCAGTGAGAGCCAATAGTGGTACTGGGGACTCCCAGTAAGCACCCCCGGCCCTCCCAGTAACACCCAGTGTCCCCCAACCCCTCCCAAGCTCCTCTGCTAAGACCCCAGGCTCTTCCAGTTCTCCCCAGTATCTCCCAGTAACAACCAGTGCCACCAGTAGCCCTCCCAGTGCTATCCAGTCTCTACCCACTCCTCCCCAGTGCCTCCCAGTCCCTTCCAGCCTCTTCCCAGTCTACTCCCAGTGCCTGCCAGCCTCTCCCAGTCTGCTCCAAATCCTTTCCAGCCCTCTCTCAGTGCCTCCCAGTGGCCCCAAACCTCCTCCCACTGCCTTCCAGCCCCTCCCAGTCTGTTCCCAGTGGCCCCAAAGTTCCTCCCAGTTTGCTCCCAGTTCACTCACAGGCAGGTGTGGGGCTGGTTGGAGTCCATCAGTGGGAACCAGGTGAAGTCATAAATGGAGTCACCCTCAGGTAGCCTCAGCGCTGGGGCCTGCCCCATAGCAACCCATAAGTGACCCACAGGGACCCGCAGAGCCCCACAGGGACCCACAGAGCCCTATAGGGACCTACATGGACCCACACAGCCCCACAGGGACCCACAGACCTCTTATAGGGACCCACAGAGCCCCACCGGGACCCACAGACCTCTATAGGGACCCACAGAGCCCCATAACAACCTGCAGGGATGCACAGAGCCCCATAGGGACCCACAGAGCCCTATAGGGACCTACATGGACCCACAGAGCCCCACAGGGACCCACAGAGCCCTATAGGGACCTACATGGACCCACAGAGCCCCACAGGGACCCACAGACCTCTATAGGGACCCACAGAGCCCCACCGGGACCCATAGAGCCGTATAGGGACCCACAGAGCCCCATAACAACCTGCAGGGACCCACAGAGCCCCACAGGGACCCACAGACCTCTATAGGGACCCACAGAGCCCCATAACAACCTGCAGGACCACAGAGCCCCACAGGGACCCATAGAGCCCCCCCCCGAAACCCATGGGGCCCCATAGGGACCTATAGAGCCCTATAGGGACCTACATGGACCCAGAGAGCCCCACAAGGACCCACAGAACTCTATAGAGCCCCACAGAGCTCCACAGCAACCTGTAGGGACTCAGAGACCCATAGGGAGCCGCAGCGACCTCACCAGCCCGCCTCCCAGTGCCCTCCCAGTACCCACCAGTTCGGGCAGGGGCAGCCCGGGGCAGGGCGCTGGGGGCGAGGGGAGGTCGAAGATCCGCAGGACGTTGTCATCGCTGCAGCTCAGCACGCAGGAGCCGTCGGGGGCCCTGGGGACAGGGGCGCTGGGAGCACTGCCATGGACCCTCTGCATCCCTCTGGGGGCCCAGGTCCCTCCGGGAAGGGGCGCTGGGAGTCCTGGGACTGCTCCCCTACCTCCTCCTGGGCTCCTGAACACCTCAGTGAAGGGCACTGGGAGGCAGAGGGGCACTGGGGGGGCACTGGGGGAGGGGTCTCTCACCACTTGCAGCCCCTCAGGAAGTTCTGGGCCCTGTGGGCGAATTCCTGCCGTGCCCCCCAGACGGGCCGGGGGGGGGCACCAAAATCGAAGTGGGGAAACCTGGAAGGGGGGGCGGGGGGGAAGGGCATCAGGGCCACATCCCCTCAAGCCCCTCTCCCGACCCCCCACCAACTCCTAAAGCCCCTCCCCCATCCCTCAATCTCCCCCCAAATGGGGGCTCAGGACTCAGAGACACCGCCCACCCCGAGCTACGCCCACCCCATAAAACCTCCCCTTTGATTGGCCACCCAGGACCCCCAGGGCCCACCTGCTGCCCCTTAGGCCACGCCCTCCACCCCAAACCCCGCCCAGCCCGTAGACCCTGCCCTAAGGCCCTCCCATCAGTCCCAAGCCCCCCAACCACCTCCTTTGATCGGACGCTCGGCTCCCATAGACTCCGCCCACCCCTCCGCAGGACACGCCCATCACCGATCACGCCCTGCACACCACTCCAAGCCCCTCCGATTCCTCCCCCCCATCCCTTCCCTCACCGCCACTCCTCCAATGGCGGCTCCGTCTCTGGGGTGTCCCCACGCTGGGGGGAAGCCTCCGCGGGGTCTGGGGGCGTGCCCAGCTCCTCAAGCCCCGCCCCCGGCCCTTCCCGCTCGCCGGCGCGAGCGCTGGACGCCTCCATGACAGCGCCGCGGATTCGCACCCCACCCCTCCCCCTTCCCGGCGTGCTCTGCGCGGGGGGCGGGGACGGGGCAGGAAGGGGCGGGGACAGGCGGGGGTGGCGGGAAAGGGAGCGCGCGGGGCGGGTGGCGCCTCCCAAGTCGCCTCCCGGTGCCCTCCCGCTGCTCCCAGCACCGCCCCCAGTACCCTCCCACAGCCTTCCGCTCCCTTCCCAGCGCTCCCAGTACCCTCCCAGTGCTAACCCAGCGCTCCCAGTACCTTCCCACTGCTCCCAGCAACCACTTCCACGACCCCCGAGGCCCCACCCCCTCCCTCCCGTGCCCCGCCCCACGAGGGGCCGCATGGTCCTGACTCCCCCCGCGCCGCGGGTGGTAGCGTGGCCGAGCGGTCCAAGGCGCTGGATTTAGGCTCCAGTCCCCTCGGGGACGTGGGTTCGAATCCCACCGCTGCCACATGGGGCACCCCCACATTTTATAACCCTCATCCCACCCCTTTTTTCCTACCTTGTCCATAACCATTTCGGCATTCCCACATCCTTTTGCCACCCCCCTTTTTAGAACCCAACTCTCCTTTTTCCAACCCAAACCCCCCGAGACCCCCGACCCACCTCATCCACCCGACATCCCCGTTTTGCACCCACCCCCCCCGTTTTTCCCACCTCACGTCCTGTGGCACTTTTTCCACCCCATCCCCCCGCATTTTCCACCTGACCCCCTCTCTCTTTCGACCCCCTCCCCTTTCTGCACCCCCGCCCCCTTTTGCACCCCCTTCCTCCAGCCTCACCCCCTTTTTTCCCCCCCCCACCCCCTACCCCGTATTTTTCACTCTCCTCTAAGGCACTTACTCCCCTGGGGTCAAACAGGAGGCTTTGAACTCGGGGGACCCCTGAGGTGGGACTTGGCCCTACAGGGGCAGAGTGGAGCTCTTACTGGAGCCAGAGTCTGTCCCTGCCTCTGCGTCCTGCCCGTCCCTGCTCCCGGCAGGGAGAGGGAGAGAGAAAAGCTGCTGCGGAGAGGGGCAGAGAGCCCTGGTCCCGCCCGCCCCCGGCTGGTCCCCCCCGCCGCGGTCCCCCCCAACTCTCGGAGCCATCGCTGGAAATCTCTAAAAGCTTTTATTTCACCCCCAAAAAAGCAGCGCTCCCCTCCCCCCCCCCAAGTCCCCCCCATACAAGAAACCGGCAAAGATTTGAGTGGGGAGGGGAAGGGAGGCGAACCCCTTTCCCCCTCCCCCCTCTGAACATTCCTCAACTCACCCTCAGAATGTACTCCAACCCCCACCCAATTTCTTCCCCTTCTTGCTGTTCCCTCCCATTAACTAAGGACCCCCTCCCCATAAATTACAACGCTCCCCCACCCAAACTGTGTCCCCTCCCCACCCTACACCGTGTGGTCACCCCCACAATTGAGAGATGAAGTTCAGCCCCAGGGTAGGTGTCACCATCCCCTAGTCCCCAGCCTCCCACAACTTGGGGGTCACCCCCATAATCTGGGGGGGGTCACCTGCCCCAAATCAGAGGCCCCACCAAGGCCAAGAAACCCCCAATTTAGGGGTCATCGCCCCCAAGTCATGTGGTCCCCTTCTTGGGGGTGTTCCCCCCCCATTTAAGGGTCCCCTACCCCCAATTGAGGGGTCCCCCCCAGATTGAGGGGTCAAACCCACAACTGGGGGTCACTCCTTGGACTCCAGGAGGGGACACTTTGGGGTCACCCTGCCCTCCCAACTTGGGGGCCACCTCCTCCCCCTTTAGGGGTCCCTCCTCAACTTGAGGTGGTGACACTCCACTTTGGGGTCATCCCCAGGTTCAGTCCAACCCCACCTTAGGTGTCACCCCCCCCAAACTTGGGGGTCACGTCCTGAGGAGGTGACACAACTTCGGGGTCGCCTCTCCCCAAGTTGGGGGCACTCCTTGACTCAAGGGGGCGGTGACACCTACCTTTGGGCTGACCCCCAAGTTCAGCACACTCTCCCTTAACCCCCCCATAAGTTGTCACCCCCCAACCTGGGGCTTACTCCACAACCTGAGGAGCTGCCACCCAAGCTGGGGGTCACCCCCACAGCCTGGCCCTGCGGGGGTCTTCCCTTGGCCCCCCTCAGTTGTCCTCGTCGCTGTCGTCGGGGCTGATGGCAGGGCTGGTGAGGCTGTAGGTGGGGCTGGTGGGGCTGTAGCCTGGGCTGGTGGGGCTGTAGGTGGAGCCCTTGGGGCTGGTGGGGCTGTAGGTGGGGCTGGTAGGGCTGTACTTGGGGCTGGTGGGGCTGTAGGTGGGGCTGGTGGGGCTGTACTTGGGGCTGGTCGGGGTGTAGACGGGGGAGGTGGGGCTGTAGGTGGGGCTGGTAGGGCTGTACTTGGGGGTGGTAGGGCTGTAGGTGGGGCTGGTAGGGCTGTACTTAGGGCTGGTAGGGCTGTACTTGGGGCTGGTAGGGCTGTACTTGGGGCTGGTGGGGGTGTACTCTGGGGAGCTAGGGCTGTAGCTGGGGCTGGTGGGGGTGTACTTGGGGGAGGTGGGGCTGTAGCTGGGGCTGCTGGGGCTGTAGCTGGGGCTGCTGGGGGTGTAGGTGGGAGACTGCGGGGTGTAGCGGGGGCTGGAGGGGGAGTAGCTGGGGGAGGTGGGGCTGTAGCTAGGGGAGGTAGGGCTGTAGCTGGGGGAGGTGGGGCTGTAGTTGGGGCTGGTGGGAGTATAGTTGGGGCTGGTGGGGCTGTAGCTGGGGGAGGTGGGGCTATAGCTGGGGGAGGTGGGTGTGTAGTTGGGGCTGGTAGGGCTGTAGTTGGGGCTGGTGGGGCTGTAGCTGGGCGAGGTTGGGCTGTAGCTGGGACTGGTGGGACTGTAGCTGGGCGAGGTGGGGCTGTAGCTGGGACTGGTGGGGCTGTAGCTGGGGGAGGTTGGGCTGTAGCTGGGGGAGGTTGGGCTGTAGCTGGGAGAAGTGGGGCTGTAGCTGGGGGAGGTTGGGCTGTAGCTGGGAGAAGTGGGGCTGTAGCTGGGACTGGTGGGGCTGTAGCTGGGACTGGTGGGGCTGTAGCTGGGGGAGGTTGGACTGTAGCTGGGGAAGTGGGGCTGTAGCTGGGGGAAGTGGGGCTGTAGCTGGGGCTGGTGGGGCTGTAGTTGGGGCTGGTGGGGCTGTAGCTGGGGGAGGTAGGGCTGTAGCTGGGGGAGGTGGGGCTGTAGCTGGGGCTCTGTGGGGTGTAGCCCCCGGGGGAGCGCGGCTCGTAGGCAGGGGAGGTCGGGCTGTAGCTGGGTGACATGGCACCACCTGTGGAGAGACACAGCAATGAGAAGGGGGCCAGGACGGGTGGTGGAGAGCTGCTATGGGGTGCTGGGGGGCTGTGATAGGGTGTTGAGAGATGGTTTGAGATGTTGGAGGGGGGCTATGGGCTGTTAGAGGGTGTTAGAAGGGTGCTATGAGATGGTCCAGGGTGTTGGAAGAATCTTGTAGGGCTGTTGGAGTGTTCAGGGATGGTGGTGGGCTGTTGGAGGCCTGTTCAAGCTGTTGTGGGGTGGTTTGAGCCCTTTCAGGGCTGTTGCAGGGTGTTGCAAAGCACTTTGGGGTGTTGTAGGGCTGTTACGGGGCACAGAAAGGGTGTTGGGAGGTGTTGGGGGCTGTTACAAGGGGCGGTAGAGGTGGTGTAGGGCTGTTTCAGGGCACTGGGGGCTGTTAGAAGGTTGTGTGGAGCTGTTGGGCTGGTACAGGGCAGTGGGAGCTGTTACAAGGTGTTGCAGAGCTGTTGCAGGAATGTTTTGGGGTGCTGGGGGCAGATATTAGGTGCTGTAGAGGTGGTGTAGTGCTGTTAGGGGGCGTTGGGGGCTGTTACAAGGTGCTGTAGAGCTGTTGTACAGCTGTAATGGGGCGTTGGGGCTGTCAGAAGGTTGTGTAGAGGCAGTGTAGGGCTGTTAAAAGGCATTGGGGGCTATTACAAGGTGTGGAGATGATGCAGGGCTGTTGGGGGCATTGGGGACTGTTACAAGGCGTTGCAGAGGTGTTGCAGGGCTGTTATGAGGTGCTGGGGTGTTACAAGGTTTGTGGAGCTGTTGTAGGACCGTTGGGGGCTATTACAAGGTGTTGTAGAGATTTTGCATGGCTGTTAGGGGGTCTTGGGGGCTGTTACAAGGTGTTGTAAAGTTGTTGCAGGGCTGTTTTAGGGTGCTGGGGACATTATGAGGAGCCGCGGGGGGATGTTACGAGGCGCCGCGGGGGGACGTTACGGGGCGCCGCGGGGGGACGTAAGGGGGGACGTTACGAGGCGCCGCGGGGACGTTACGGGGCCCGCGGGGACGTAAGGGGGGGACGTTACGAGGCGCCGCGGGGGGGGACGTTACGCGGCGCCGCGGGGGGGGCGATACGAGGCGCCGCGGGGGGGCGTTACGAGGCGCCGCGGGGGGGATGTAAGGGGGGGACGTTACAAGGCGCTGCGGGGGGGGCGTTACGGGGCGCCGCGGGGGACGTTATGGGGCGCCGCGGGGGGGGCGCTACGAGGCACCGCGGGGGGGGCGTTACGGGCACCGCGGGGGGGGCGTTACGGGCGCCGCGGGGGGGGCGTTACGGGGCCCGCGGGGGGCGTTACGGGGCGCCGCGGGGGGGGCGTTACGGGGTGCCGTGGGGGGGGCGTTACGGGCGCCGCGGGGGGGCGTTACGGGGCGCCGCGGGGGGACGTTACGAGGCGCCGCGGGGGGGATGTAAGGGGGGGACGTTACAAGGCGCCGCGGGGGGGGTGTTACGGGCGCCGCGGGGGGCGTTATGGGGTGTCGCGGGGGGGACGTTACGGGGCACCGCGGGGGGGGGCGTTACGAGGCGCCGCGGGGGGGGGCTACGAGGCGCCGCGGGGGGGCGCGCTACGAGGCCGCGGGGGGGGCGTTACGAGGCACCGCGGGGGGGGTGTCGGGGGGACGTTACGGGGCGCCGCGAGGGGGGCGTTCCGGGGCACCGTGGGGGGCGTTACGGGCGCCGCGGGGGGGGGCGTTACGGGGCACCGCGGGGGGGCGTTACGGGGCGACGTTACGGGGCGCCGTGGGGGGGACGTTATGAGGCGCCGCGGGGGGTGTTATGAGGTGCCGCGGGGGGGCGTTACGGGGCGCTGCGGGGGGACGTTATGAGGCGCCGCGGGGGGGGTTTTATGAGGTGCCGCGGGGGGGGGGGGGCGTTACGAGGTGCCGCAGGGGGGGTGCTACCAGGCGCCGGGGGGGGATGCTACGAGGTGCCGCGGGGGGACGCTACGAGGCGCCGCGGGGGGCGCTACGAGGTGCCGCGGGGGGGACGCTACGAGGCGCCGCGGGCTGGTGTGCGGCACTGGTGCCGTCAGGGGTGTCAGAAGGGTGCTGCGAGCTGCCGTGGCTGCAGGAGAGGCTCTGGGCTGCAGCTCAGCACCTGGCAACATTCCAGCAGGCAGGAAGGGAACCTGCAGCTATCTGGGGGCTCAGTGGGTGGATACTCACCAGGAGATGGGATGTAGGGGCTGGAGGGCCCGGGGGAGCCAGGAGAGCCTGGGGTCGGGGACCAGGCTGGGGAGTAGCCTGGGCTGAAACCGGAGGCATCAGAGGCAGCGCTGGGGGAGAACCCTGCACCCCCCGGGGTCATGCCGCTGCCTGGGGGGCAAGAGAGAAAGGGAGGGGATGGGGAGGTCAGCACACACAATTGGCCCTCCCCCCAAATTATGCTCTCCTCTCTCCCACTGATTCCCCCCAGAGTATCAAAACCATCTTCCCCCTGCCCTGCAGACTGCCCTGGGACCCCAAAATAGCCCCTGAGATTTCAACAGCCCCCCAAACTGCCCCCAGTGACTCCCGATGTGCCCCCCAAACCACCCCAGTGGCCCCCAACCCCCCTCCTAGCCACCCCCTTTCCCCCCTCAGCCCCCCAAAACTCACCCCCACGCCCCTCCCAGTGCTCCCAGTACTCACCCACACTGGGAGACCAGGCCCCATAGGCAGGAGTGGCTCCTTGGTTCCAGGGGGTCATGGCTGGGGACAGCCCCCCCATGGGGCTGGGGGCAGAGCCAAAGAACATCCCCGTGGCTGGTGGGGGGGACACAAAAATGGGGGGAGCATGTTAGAAGGACCTGGGGGGACCTTGGGGTGGTGGCCTCAGAGTGTTGAGATCACTCAAGCCACAACCCTTATGGTGTTCCCCCCTAACCCTGCCCCACATCTCTCTTCCCCCAAGGAAGCCCAGGTCCTTGGTGGACCCCAACATCTGGGTGCCCTCCTCCTACCACAAGGCCCCCAGGAGCCCAAGAAGGACCCAGTTGGGCAGTTGCCGTGAAGCCCACATTGATGCTGCCAACGTTCCTCGAGCCACAACCCTCCTGCTGTGCCCAGCAGGGCTCCTTGGGGGGGTGCCCCCCAAGCCCTGTGCCCCCTCCTACTGATGCCCCCCACCAGGCACCCCCAGACTCACGTCCCCCAACGCCAAGGCCAGGCAGGGCACTGGGGATCTCCATGCCATGCTTGCACTTCTCAGCATCCAGCAGCAGGTCGAAGCAGCCGGTGCCTGCCGGTGCCAGCTGCCCCAGCATGATGTTCTCCGACACCCCCTTCATGGGGTCACTCTCCCCGTGGGCTGCTGCCTCCATCAGCACATCCACCTGCAGGGGGCACCCCAGAGGGGAGGGGAGGGGGGAAAGGAACGGAAAGGGTTCAAGGGGGTTGGGCACCTGTGCAGGAAAGGCTTCTGAGGCAGGAGGCGAAAAGGCAGCAACAGAGGCGAAGGTGCCACAGGCACTGACATCGCCGTGGGCACCAACGATCCCAGGTCACCCCCAGCCCATGCCCACCGCACCAAGCCAAAGCTATGACTCCAGAGACATCACCAGCCCAAGACCACTACCCACCCCCTGCCCACCGTCTCCTCGAAGGAGCACTTCATGAGGGGCCTGGTGTCCCGGATGCCCACCCCATGCCCACCAACCACCTGTGCCCAGCCCCTGCCCACCGTCTCCTCGAAGGAGCACTTCATGAGGGGCCCGGTGTCCTGGCGGTTGACGCCGTGGCGGGTGATGGCCATGAGGTGCCCGCGGCAGGTCATGGTGTCGCAGAGCAGCGCCAGGTGCCGGTAGTTGACGTAGGAGCCATCGAAGGAGATGACGTGGTACAGCTCCCGCTCCAGCGCCTTCCGCACCGCCTCGATGCCCAGCACCTGTGGGCACCAACATGGCAGACACGGGGGTCACCACCCAGGGGGCCAGCAGGCGAGAGGCAACCAACGTACAGAGCCAGGACGCAGGGAGGTACCAACCCTGGGAACAGGAACCATGGAGGTACCAACAGCTGGGAGACCACCGCCCCTGGGACCTGGGGGTCAAGGAGCTACTGCCCCGCAGGACCTGGGGTCAAGGAGCTACCGACCCAGGGACTCAGAGGTCCATGCCCTCCACCCCCCACCTTGTGTCCCACCCCTGGCAGGCCCCCAACTGACAGTGAAGATCTCCACGATGTCGTTGGAGGTGGTCCTGACGGGGTCCACATCCTTCTCGCTCAGGACCCTCATCAGGCTGACACCATCGGTCTCCAGGATCCACTCCTGCAGGGCCTTGAACTCTCCGTCCTCAGTGATGATGATCTTCTTCTTGTTGTCTGTCTGGGGCAAGTGCATGTAGACCTGGGGGGGCACAGGGCACCAGGGCATGAGGGACCCCCACCAGGAGGTACTGGAGACACCCCTCAGGTAGCTATGGACCTTCCAGTGAGGCTGCAGGGATCTCGGGAGCATCCTAGGACACCTAAGGGACTCCAAGAACTTCCAGATGCTCCTCAAGTCTTCCCCAAGTGTTCCTCAGGGTCCACACCAAGAGCTCTGGCACCCATGGGTGCTCTTCAAAGGGCAGTGGGGACACCCCCAGGTAGCTATGGACCTTCAGGGGATCTCAGGAGCATTCCGGGCCACCTAAGGGGCTCCATGGAAAAACATCCAGGTGCTCCTCAAGGTCCACCAAGAACTCCTGGCAGCCATGGACCTTCTTAGGCATCACTGTGGCCGTCCTGGACCATCTAAAGCTCTCTGTGGAGAACTTCCAAGTGCTCCTCAAGGCTACCCAGGATCTCCTCAAGGTGCCCCAGGCTCCATGTCCACCCCTGGGTGCCCACCTTGCTGATCTGCTCGATGCCCTGCAGGGTCATGTCAGTCAGCATGTTGGACTCGATGCAGCGCAGGAAGACGTCATCGTCCATCTTGTCCACCACCTCCTCCTCCTGGGGACAACCCAGGAAGTGAGGACAACCCGGGGTGGGGAAGGTGACATCATCCCCACACCCAGGGCCCCCTGGGTGCCCACCTCCTGCATCTTGTTCTCATCGCTGTTCATGATGCGGATCCTCAGCACCAGCTTCTCGGCATTGTCGTCATTGAAGATGCAGTTGAGGTCATCTCCAAAACCTTGGGTGGGAGGGGTGGCAGGGTGGGCATGGGCACCTCCCACCACACAGCCCACCCATGGTCACCCATGGTCAGCAAGGAACCACTAAAGCCACCCAAGATGCCCTCAAAGCTCAGAGTATTTCCAAGTCCCCCTCAGGTGTTCTCAAGGTTCAGCCAAGAGCCTTCAGAGTCCTCTGAGATGCTCTCCAAGTACCTTCAGATGTCCTCAGAACTCCCTCAGATGCCCTCAGCTGCCCCCTTAAATGCCTTCAAACCCCCTTAAATATCCTCTTAGATACCCCGAAACCCTCCTTAGTTACCCTGACCCTTCCCCCAACTCCCCTAAAACTCTCTCAACCCTGCCTCAGATGTCCCCAAACCTTCCGCAACCTCCCCGAACTCTTAGATATGCTCAAAACCCTCTTTAGTCAGCCTCAAACCCTCCTTAGATGCCCTCAAACCTTCTGCAACCCCTTCAAACGTCCCTTAGACCCCCTCCAAGCCAGTCCCATGCCCACCAGCGTTGATCTTCTCTGCCACCTGCTCCAGGGTGAGCTTGAGGGTGGTCATGTGCTTGGATACCCTCAAGCACCCCTTAGACTCCCTCAAACCTCCTTAAACCTTCCAGAACCTCCTCAAACCTCCTTTAGATCCCCTCCAACCCCTCTGCAAGCCCCCGCGGCGCCCACCAGCGTTGATCTTTTCGGCGATCTGCTCCATGGTGAGCTTGCGGTCGGTCATGTGCTTGCGGTCCAGCTCGACGCGCAGCAGCCAGGGCGAGATGCGGCTGACGTCGAAGTCTGGCATCTCGTAGTAGACGTTGACCCACTCCTGGTCCTCCGCCACCACTGTGCTCTGGGGGTTGGGGTCGTAATAGATGGCGGTGTTGGCCGTCACCTTCCGCAGCGTGGTGTGCTCCAGCCGGCACAGGATGTCCTGGGGGGACAAAGGGGGAGGGGTGAGGGTGGGGTCAGAGCGAGGGGGAGGGGGTTAGGGTGGAGGACATGGGGGTGAAGGCACCTAAGAAGGGTTTGGGGTGGAGGTGGGTGGTGGTGGCAGCTAAGTGGGGATTAGGATGGAGGAGGGCATGGGGGTGGTGGCATCTGAGGGAGGCTTAGGGGGGTGGATGTGGGGGAAGGGAGTGGTGGTGGCACCACAGGAAGACAAAGCCACAGGGACCACCACCATGAGGACCACCAGCACAGGAAGAAAAACCCAGGGAGGCCACCACAGAACCACCTCCAAAAGACAGAAGCCAAAGACCCCAGAAGGACCACCCAGAGCCTATGGAGGCAGCCAGTGGGCAGGAGGTGCCAGCCCAGATGCCCACCTTGGCCCTCTCGGCGTCGCGGGCACTCTGGCCCAGCAGGAAGACGGTCAGGGAGGGAGTCTTGGGCTTCTTAGAGATGTTGATGAGCTCCTTGAGGCGAGGCACCCCCAGGGTGACGTTCTTGGCCGAGACCCCGGCGTAGTGGAAGGTGTTGAGAGTCATCTGGGTGGCAGGCTCCCCCAGGGACTGCGCCGCCAGCGCCCCGACCATCTCCCCGGGGTGGGCCTGCAAGGGGCACAGAGGTAGCAGCAGCAGCTCAGCACCACCCCAGCAGCTGCTGCAGTGCCCAAAGCTCTCCTAAGATGTGGCTCCAAGAGAAGCTTGATGCTGGAGCACAAATGGCCACAAGTTGCTCCCCAAGCCCCCAGAGCCGCTCCCACTGTCTCCCTGGAAGTCCCAAAGCCACAACAAAGCTGGACCCAAAACCCTCCTAAATATGGCTCTGAGAGAAGCTTGAGGCTGGAGAACAAACTGAGTCCAGGTCTGAAGCACAAATGGCCTCAAGTTGGTCCTGAAGCCCTCAGAGCAGCTCCTGAACCCCAATGCCATCAGCAGACCCCCAACTCACAATGGCCTGGTTGAACTTGGATTCCATATGCCCCAGCAGCTCCTCCAGGCACTCTCCTTGCCTCGTGCAGCCCCCCCAGGACCTCAGCAGCCTCCAACTCACAATGGCCTTGTTGAGCGTGGGACTCCATCTCCCCCACCAGCCCCCACCCAGGCCCTCTTCTTGCCTCCAGCAGCCCCTCAGGACCCCTAGCCCCCCACTCACAATGGCCTGGTTAAACTTGGACTCGATCTCCCCCAGCAGCCAGTCGAAGGCCTCCCCACTGAGCCGGAACTCCTCCACCATGCGCCGGCTGCAGAGGGTGGACCTGAGGTGGATGTTGAAGAGCAGAGTTGCGTTCTCCTGGGCCTGCCTGCTCAGGGGGTCATCCCCATTGACGATCACCAGCTTCCTGCTCAGCTCCTTCACCCCTGCAGGCACATACAGGGGGGTCACAAGGGGTCCCTCAGGGTCCTCAAGGGTCATAATGACCTCCAGAGAGGACCTGAGGTGACAGAAAACCTCCACGACCTCCAGCGAGGGCCCCCGGGTCCCTAACGACCTCCAGCGAGGGCCCCCGGGTCCCTAATGACCTCCAGCGAGGGCCCCCGGGTCCCTAACGACCTCCAGCGAGGGCCCCCGGGTCCCTAATGACCTCCAGCGAGGGCCCCCGGGTCCCTAATGACCTCCAGCAGACCCTTCTTGGAGGTCCTAAAGGTCCATAATAAACCCCAGAGAGGGCCTGAGGTGCTATAAATCCTTCACAAGTTGCTTCAAGAACCATCAGAAACTTGTTGCAGAACCTCAATGACTGCCAGAGAAGGCCTCAGGTGCCATAAATCCTTCACAGGCGGCTTCAAGACACAGCAGAAGCCTCCAGAGGCCTCCTAGATTCCCCCAGGACCTGCTTGGAGGTCATGGAAGGTACCACAAGTCCCGCCAAGAGCCTTCCTAGAAATCCTCCAAGTACTCCAGGACCTTCCTGGGGGTCACTGGGGTCCTTCAAGGCGCCCTCCCCAGAACCTCCAAGTGCATTGTTGAGGTCCTCCATGTGTTTCAAAAGCTTCCTGGAAGATCCTCCAGGACCTTCCTGGAGATCTACAAGTTCCTTAAGACCTTTTCTCAGGAGGTTCCCAAGGCCACCAGAAGCCTCTGCTGACCTCAGGGGAGCACCCCCAGGACTCACCTTCCACCACCTTGACCGGGTGGAGGTCTGAGGGCAGCCTGGAGTTGATGTGGAAAATCTTCTGAGCGTTCCAGATCATCCTCAGCAGGTTGCAGGGGAGGACAACCTGGGAAAGGCAGGCCGGGGTGGGTCAGGGACCCCAAAATGGGGGGCAGGAGCTCAAGGATAGGGGTAAAGAACCCCAAAAGGAACCCCAGGAGCAGAAATTCAAGGATGGGTGTGAGGTGAGGTGGTTGTCCCCTGGGTGGTGGCTTTTGGGGGTGGTGGTCACCTTGCTGTCCCCTGTGGGGAAGATAACCCTGAGGACCTCTCTGTCTTCTCTCATCTTCTCAAACTCCCTCTCCAGCTCATTCTGGATGTGAGCATTGGAGAGAATCTCCTTGACCAGCTCCTCCTGCAGGGTCCTGCGCAGGGCTCGCTCGTTGGTGTAGTCAAACTTGAACCTGGGGGCACCAAGACGTGGACCAAGGTGAGGAGAAACTTGAGGAGCAGCTAAGTGGGCTTCAGGGTGGGCCAGGAGGAGCTTGGGGGACACCAAAACATGACCCAAGTTGGGTCAGGAGTAGCTTGGGGAACATCAAGTTAGGCCAGGAGTAGCTTGGAGACACCAAAATAAGACCCAAGTGAGGAGAAGCTTGAGGAGCAGCTAAGTGGGCTTCAGGGTGGGCCAGGAGGAGCTTAGGGGACACCAAAACATGACCCAGGTTGGGTCAAGAGTAGCTTGGGGACATGAAAACATCACCCAAGTTGGGCAGGAGAAGCTTGGAGACACCAAGATGGGCTCCAAATCATGAAAATGTGACTTTGAGGACAGCAAGATAGGTCCAGCTCTTGACAAGAGCAATTTGAGGACCTCAAGATGGGTTCCAAGTCATGGAAGGAGAACTCTGAAGACCTGAGGAGCTGCCCCCTAAGCCCAGGGCTGGTCCCAGTTACTTGGTGGGAGGGTCAGGAGGGGGCCTCACTTCTTCTCAAAGGACTTGTTGGAGGGCTTGAGCGTGGCCAGGTTCTGGAACTCGACGCTCTCCCCGGCCAGGCCGTCCTCGCCGTAGCGCAGCTGCACCACCTGGTTGATGGAGTTGCGGACGGTGGCGTCGTACTTGACCATCACCGACTCCATCGACTTGATCAGGCGCCGCTGGATGTACCCTGGGCAGGGGGAACCGGGGACGCCAGGTCACCCCCACGGGCCTGGAGGGCTTGCCTGGGGTGAGAGCAGGGCTCTAGGGAGGGCTTGAAGGGGATGAGGAGGCAGGAGGAGGCGGGAGGAGGTCCACAGCGGGGTGCCGGTGCCCACCCGTCTCAGCCGTCTTGACGGCAGTGTCGATGAGGCCCTCGCGGCCGCCCATGGCGTGGAAGAAGAACTCGGTGGGGGTGAGGCCGGCCAGGTAGGAGTTCTCAACGAAGCCGCGGCTCTCGGGGCCGTAGTCGTCCTTGATGAAGTGCGGCAGGGTGCGGTGCTTGAAGCCGAAGGGGATCCGCTTGCCCTCCACGTTCTGCTGCCCCACCACCGCGATCACCTGGCGGGGCCGGGGAGAGGACAATGTGCGTGGGGAAGGGGCCTGGAGAACCTCCAGACCTCATGAAACGTCTTTGCTCCCCACAGAGAAGGTCCCAAGGGACCTATCAAAGTATCTAGGAGATGTTTGCCACCAGCACCACAACCCGTAGAGGAGGCTGAGGGGACACCATGGGTGTCCAGATAGGACAGGAGAACCCCCAGACATCATAAAATGTCTTTGGTGCCCAGAGAGAAGGTCCTAAGGGACTGTAGCAGCCACTGAAGTATCTGGGAGATGTTCACCGTGGTGACTAACATCATCATGGACCACCACCATGACTGCTTAGGGACAGTAGGAGCACCCCCAGATGAACACCTCAGAGATCCTCTTGGAACCTCCTTTAGACCTCCTGGTGACCTCTCAAGCCCTCCTAGAGCACTCGAAGCCCTCAGAGATGACCTCTTGATGCCCCCAAAGCCCCTCCCAGTCCTTCAAGAAGACCTGATGGAGATCTTCCAAACCTGGGAGATGTTGATCTTGGAGCCCTTGGCACCAGACACCACCATGGACTTGAAGTTGTTGTACTCGGAGAGGGACTTCTGGGCAGAGGACCCCGTCTTGTCCCGGGCATCGTTGAGGATCCTGTTGACCTGGTTCTCAAAGGTCTGCCTCAAGGTGTTGCCAGGGGTGGGCTCCAGCTCATTGTTATGAGCCTTCTCGATCACCTGCCACCAGACAAGAGGACAACCACCCCACCAAGGTCACCTGGGTCCCTCAAGAACCTCAGGAGAACAGCTGAAGAGCTCCATGAAGGAGCTCAAAAGGGCCTGAAGAGATCTTAAGAACCCCATGGAAAACCTCAACAGGTCCTGGGGACACCTCAAGACCCCTGGAGGACCTCAAGTGCTTGAGGAGCACCAGGAGCCCGGTCCCACCTCAATGACATCTTGCTTGGCCTTCTTGATAGTGTTCTGGATGTCCTGGTAGGTCTTGGCGTCGGCGATGGAGTCCCCGATGCCAATGGTGTGACCTGCAGGAGGACAACCTGGAGCTCGGGTGGATGCTCTCCACCTCCAGGTGGTCCCCACCAGGAGTCAAGGTTCTCCTCACCCCCAAAACTCAACCTTCTAATCATGGGCTCCAGACCCTCCACAAGATACACAAGGTCACAGCCCAAGGGGATGAGGAGGTCCTTGAGGGCTCCAAAAAGGAGGTCCAAGACCTTCTTGGAAACACCTTGGGCCATGATGTCCCCCAGGAACAAGGTCCCAGCCCCTCCATGGCCACCCAAGTCTCCTCCACCCCACTAAGATGGACTGTGAGAAGGTGCCCAAGTGCCACCAGAAGGTGTCCTACCCTCGATGAGCAGCCAGTTGTTGATGACAGTCTGGATGTTGCTGTAGAAGAGCCTGGTGGTGTCATGTCCCATCTCCAGGTAGGAGATGTGCACCAGGGACCCTGCTGAGGTGCCCAGGGACTTCTTGCACAGGATGCCCATGATCAGCTCTCCGTTCTCCACCACCACCTGAGGGACACCACCAAAGCCTCCTGAGACCCCTTCCAGCCCCGCCAGAGCCTCCACAGACCCCTTCCAGCCCCGCCAGAGCCTCCTGAGACCCCTTCCAGCCCCGCCAGAGCCTCCTTAGAACCTTGCCAGAACCACCAAACCACCACGCAGTGTGGTTCTGGCAGGATTCTAAGGGGTGGTTGGGTTGTCCCCTCCTGGTGGCGGCCCCCACCTTGGTGTCCCCAGGGGAGATGTGCTTGTAGGGACCACTGTCCTCATCATCAGGGTGGGTGCTGTGGGTCCTGATGCAGTTGATGTGCCCAGGGATGATGAGGCTGAAGATCTGTTTGCCTGTCCAGAGGGGCCTGGGCTTGAGGATGGCTGGCTGGGGGACCTTCCCATCCCACGTGGAGAGGAACATCAAGAGGTTCATCACCTCCCCCTGCAAGAGGACATTGCCGAAGTGACCACCAGGGCCTCTGGGATGGTCCAAAAATAGCACAGAACCTTCAGGGCAGTCATGGAGACACCATAAGGAGCTTCAGGTTCAGGAGTCCTCATGAGGACCTCCAAGTTCTTCCACAATAAACACACACACCTCACTGTGACCCCAACCAACCTCCTTGATGCCTCCCATGACCCCTTGAAGCTCCTCCAAACCCTCCTGAGATCCAAGAACCTTCCCCTAGACCTCATAAAACCTCACTATGACCCCAAACCTGGGTCCCCTGGTTCTGGAGGCCCCTCCTGCCCCCAGCCTGCCCCCCTGGTGGCACTGACACGCTCCAGGAAGACGTCTCGCTTGGTGAACTTGCGGACGGCGGTGAGGGTGTCCTGCACGATGCCCATCACAGGCCGGTTGGACTGGGGGGTGACAATCATCCTGGGCACCATGGCCAGCTCCTGGATCTCTGCCCTGGTCTCCAGGCTCTGGGGCAGGTGCAGGTTCATCTCATCCCCATCAAAGTCTGCGTTGTAGGGGGTGGTGACACTGAGGGGAGGGAGGGTCGGGGTCAGCCAGGGGGTGTGGACACATCTATGGGGGGTTGGGGTCACTGAGCTGGGCTGTGAAGGCATCCAGAGGGGGGTTGGGTCACTGAGTTGGGTTGTGAAGGCATCCAGAGGGGGTTGGGTCACTGAGCTGGGTTGTGAAGGCATCCAGAGGGGGTTGGGGTCACTGAGCTGGGCTGTGAAGGCATCCAGAGGGGGTTGGTCCTGATTGGGTTGTGAAGGCATCCAGAGGGTCATCAGGACAGTGTAAGAGTGATCAGTTTCAGGTGGAGCAGCGTAGGATACAGACGGTGCCCCAGCACGAACATCTTGTGCAGGGTGGGGGCAGCCTGGGGTCCCTGGGGTGAGTTTTTGGGGCTCCCTGGGCTGGGGGTACCTGAGGTTGAGGCGGAAGGTGGACCAGGGCAGGATGCGGACGCGGTGTCCCATCATGGACATCTTGTGCAGGGTGGGCTGCCGGTTGAAGATGACGATGTCCCCATCACACATGTGCCTCTCCACCTGCAGGGGAGGGACCCCCAAAACACATTCAGCACCTCCAAAACTGACACCCCCCACAAGGGGCACCCCCAAATTGGAAGGGACCTCCAAAAAAGAACAGCACAGACCCCAGAAAGATGAAGGTTTGGCCTCAAAACACAACAGCTACAGGGACCCCAAAGCCCAAGGTTTGGGTCAACTCCTGGTGAACCCCAAAAGCTGAAGCTTTTTGTGGACCCCAAAATCAACAGGGAGCCCCCAAAATCATGGGGTTTCTCAGGTACCCCAAAATCAGGGCCTGAACCCCAACATCTGGAGCTTCTGGGGACCCAAAAGCAAAGAGTGACCCCAAAGAGCCTCTTCAAGGACCCCAAGCTCAAAGATTTGGCGCCAAATTGGCTCAGCTCTTGGTGAACCCCAAAAGCTGAAGCTCTGTGAGGGACCCCAAAATCAAGGGTGACCCCCCATAATCTTCAGGTTCTTCAGGGAGCCCAAAATCAGAGCCTGAATCCCAACATCTGAAGCTTTTGGGGACCCCAAAGAGCCTCTTCAGGGACCCCAACCCCCAAGACTTGGGGCCCAAATTGGCTTCAGCTCTTGGGGAACCCCAAAAGCTGAAACTCTGAAGAGACTTTCTAGGGTCACTCTATGGATTTGGGGTCCCCATAGAAGTTCTGATGTTGGGGTTCAGTCCACAATTTTGGGGCTCACTAGGAGCTGGGAGAGATTTGAGGCCAAACCTTTGAGCTTGGAGCTCTCATGATACTGATTTTTGGGGCTGGACCCTCTGATCTTGGGGTTCAGTTTCCCATCTTGGGGTCCCTGAAGAACCCTAAGATTTTGGGGGTCACTCCTTGTTTTGGGGGTTTCCACAAAGCTTCAACTTTTGGGGTTCACCAAGAGCTGAGCCAGCTTGGGGGCCCAACCTTTGAGCTTGGGGCTCTCACGATGCTGATTTTTTGGGGCTGAACCTTTAGATTTTGAGGCTGTACCCCCAGATTTAGGGTCTGAACCCCCCACATTTTGGTTTTGAACCCCTCATTTTGGGGCTGAACCCCCAGGTTTGGGCACTCTCAAATTTCTGGGGGGTCCCCTCCCTGATTATGGGGCTTACCCCCACACTTCCACCTCCTCCCCTCTCTCTCAAAGGAGCAACCTGAGCTCCTGGATTTGAGGGGGGGGTCCCAGGCCCAAATTTGGGGGTCTCCTAGCAGCTGTTGGGGTCCCCCCCTCACCTTGTAGCCGATCTGGAGGTGCAGGTCGCTGGGCTTGGGGTGGAAGCGGAGGTCGATGCGGTCCCCATTGTCCCTAATGATGTATTTGGCCCCTGGGTACTGGCTGTTGCCCCTCCTCACCAGCTCCTGCAGCCTGGGGGGTGGGGGGGGACAGTTTGGGTTCAGGGAGGACACCTGGGGACATTTTGGGGTTCAGGAGGGTCACCCCTTGTCGCCCTGGGTCACCTCAATGTCCCCAAACCTGTTCAAAACCATCTCCAAACACCTGCAGGCCCCCCAAAGCCGCCTCCAGAACCCCTCAGAAAGCAGGCTCCCCTCACCGGCCAACACTGACGGCCGCGGCGGCCACCCCAAACCTCAGCAGCAGCCCAAAGCACCCAGGCCCCACCTGTCGATGTTGAAGGGGGTGACGATCTCGGCGAAGGTCATGTTGGCGGCGATGGAGCGGGGGACGCCCACCTGGTCGATGGCCAGGTTGGGGTCGGGGGTGATGACGGTGCGGGCCGAGAAGTCCACCCGCTTGCCCATCAGGTTGCCTCGCACCCTGCCCTCCTTCCCCTTCAGGCGCTGCTTCAGGGACTTCAGGGGGCGCCCCGACTTCTGCATCGCCTGGGGGGACCCAGAAATGGGGGGGAGTCAGGGAGGGCAAACCCCCCAAACTACCCCATGATGTGGGGTCGCTGGGAGAAGGCTCAAAGCTACTCCTCTGGGTCCTGCCTCTGGTCTCTGGCATTGTTTGCGGGGCATTTGGAGAGGGTTTGGAGAGCAGAAGACATTCGGGAGACACTAACATCTGCAGGGTCTGGGGGGACCCAGAAACAGGGGGTCAGGGGAAAGTGGACCCCCAAAGCCACCCCAAGACCTGGGGTCGCTGGGAGAAGGCTCAAAGCTGCTCCTCTGGTTTCTGGCATGGTTTGGGGGCACTTTCAAAGGACTTGAGGGGGCACTTCGAGGGATTACAAGACATTTAGGGGACCCCCAACTTCTGTATCGCCTGGTGGGACCCAAAGATGGGAGGTCAGGGAAGGTGGAACCCCCAGAGCCACCCCAAGGTCTGGGGTGGCAGGGAGAAGGCTCAAAGCTGCTCCTGAGTCCCGTCTCTGGTTTCCACTATGGGGGGTGGGAGCTCCCAGCAGTCTTTCCTCCTGCCCACACCCCTGATCCCTGCCTGTCCCTAACCCTCACTCCCAGCCCTGTCTGCCCCTGCCTTGTCCTTGTCCCCTGCCTGCACTCCCTGCCTGTCCCTTGCTCTCACTTCCAGCAACCCTGTCCCCTGCCCATCCTGTGCCCAGCCCCTATCTCTGTCCCCTGTCCACCCCATGCCCATCTTCCACCCATCCCTGTTCCCTGGCCATCCCCATCCCCTCCTCACTCACTGCCCATCCCCTACTTACCCTTGGTCCTCTGATCCCCTCTGCCCATGCCCTGCCCATCATGCCCTACCTATCTTTGGTCTTCTGCCCATCCTTGACCCTTACCCATCCCCTGCCTGTCCCATCTTTATCCTCTACCCATCCCCATCTGCTGTATCCTCAGTCTTCTAACCCATCCCTATTCCCTACCCATCCTTCGTCCTCTGCCCATGCACTGCCCACCCCCTGCCCTCCCAGCTGTCCTGCTGACCCTGGGCAGTCCTGGCAGCTCGTTGTCCACCATGGTGGCCACGTGGAACTGCAGGAGCTTGACGTCCTCGGCGATGACGTGGGCGGCAGCACCATTCTGCTCGTTGCGCCGCAGCTGGTTGTTGATCTTCACGATGTCAGCCAGCTTGTGGGTCAGGTCGTCCTGGGGGGAGCACCCCAACATTCAGAGGGCCACCCCCTAGTTCACCCAAGGACCCCAAGGTTAACCAAAGGGAGGCCAGAGTTGAGCAAAGGGATCCTGAGGGTGACGGAGAGACCCCAACAGCAAGGGAGGGACCTTGATGGTGCCATAAAAACACCTCAGGAACCCCAGTATCACCCCAAAACCCCCTCAGGTACCCCAGTATCATCCCCAAAGCCCCATCAGTGACCCCAATATCAGCCCAAACCACCTTCAGGCCCCCCAATGCCACCCCAAAACCCCCTCAGATCCCCCAGTCCCATCCCAAAATCCCCCCAGGGCCCCCAATATCACCTTGAGGGCCTTCACATCACTCCAAAACCCCCTCAGGCACCCCAGTATTACCCCAAAACACCCTTCACGGCCCCCCAGTATCACTCTGAGGCCCTCAATATCACCACAAAACCTCTTCATGACCCCCAGTATCCCCCTGAGAACCTCAATACCACCACAAAACCCATTCAGGGCCCCCAGCATCACCCCAAGGACCTTGATACCACCCAAAGCCCCTTCAGGGCTCTCCAGTGTCACCCTGAGGCCCTCAATATCACCCCAAAACCCCTTCAAGGCCACCCAATATCACTCTGAGACCCTCAGAGTATCACTCCAAAACCACCCCAAGGCCCTTGATACCACCCCAAAACCCCCTTCTGGCCTCCCAGATATTTCTCCAGGCCCCAATTCCCATGTGTGGGGTGTCCCTGCCCACGGCTGGGGGGTTGGAACTCGATGACCCTTGTGGTCCCTTCCCGCCCTGACTGATAATCCCGCCCCCCCCCAGGCCCCACGCTCCCCCGGGGACAGGCCAGCAGCACACCTGGTTGCGAGCTGAGCCCTGCATGACGACGGCAGGGCGGACGGAGAGGGGGGGCACGGGCAGCACGGTGCAGACCATCCACTCGGGCCGGGCGAACTTGGGGTCCATGCCCAGCACGAAGCACTCCTCGTCGGAGATGCGCTTGAAGATCTCGTGCACCCGCTCGGGGCTCAGCAGGATCTTCTTCTCCTGCGAGTCCTCGTTGACGTGCTTCCACTCGGCGTACAGCTCCAGCCCCGAGCGCCGGATCCGCGGCTGGTACCGCCCGCAGCCCCCGTGGCCCTGCGCCGGGGCAAAGAGGTGAGGGGGCAGCAAAGGCGGAGTAAGAGGGAGGCCGAAGGGGTCACAGGGGGGGGTAAAGGGGCATAAAACAGGCACTAAGGGCGTTCAGAGAGTGCTGAAGGGGACTTGGCAGCATTAAGGGAGTCATAAGGGCATTAAAGGGGTGCAAGAAGGGAGAGGAAAGCGTTGGGGGGTGCTAAAGGGAAGCTAGGAGCATTAAGTGATGTTCAAAAGAGCATCATTGGGGTGATAAAGAGGACACAAGACCAAAAGGGAATTAGGGGTCCACAGGTAGGATTTTGGGGCCCTGGAGGGGGATTTGGGGGTCTAAGGGTGGATCTGGTGGCCCAGGACATGGGTTTGGAGCTCCAGGGGGTGGATTTGGTGGCCCAGGACATGGGTTTGGAGCTCCAAGGGTGGGATTTGGTGGTCTAGGACATTGATTTGGAGCTCCAAGAGTGGATTTACAGCTCCAAAGGTTGGATTTGGTGGCCCAGGGCATGGATTGGGAGCTCCAAGGGTGGGATTTGGAGGCCCAGGACATGGATTTGAAGCTCCAAGGGAGGGATTTGTCAGCCCAGGGTGGAATTTTTGGGGCCCAGCAGAGGGCTCTGGGGGGTGCAGGCAGGTCCCCACCTTCTCTTTGGTGAGGTCCTCGTCCCCCTCAGGTTGCTCCACCCCAAACTTGTGGTCCATCTCCTCACCCCCCTCACAGATGTTCTTCCCCTTGCACAGGTCGTAGACGTGGGTCAGGCGCTTCTTGGGCTGCCCCTTGGACTTGCCCAGGATGTCCTTGATCTTGGGGTTGTTCTGCTCCAACACACAGAGAGGAACACCAGGTTGGGTTGGGGTCACCAAACTTGGCTTGGGGTCCAAAAGGGCTACTTAGAGGCTCACAAGAGGTTCTTGGTGGGGGGTGGTCTTGAAAGGTCTCAAGAGGCTCTTTGGGAACTTCAAAGACAGTTTTGAGGATCTCAAGGAGCTGTTTTGAGGTCTCAAGAGATTCGCTGGGGACCTCAATAGTTTTTTGAGAGTCACAAGAAAGAGTTACAGGGTCTCAAGAGGTTCTTTGGGGATACCAAGGTACTGTTCTGAGGTCTCAGGAGATTTTTGAAGGATCTCAAAGAGGTTTTTAAGGGTCTCAAGAGATTCTTTGCGCACCTCAAGGTGTTTTGGGGTCTCAAGAGATTCTTCAAGGGTCTCAAGGAGCCATTTTGGGGTCTCAAGAGCTTCTTTGGGGCACACACCATGGTTTGGTGCCATCCCTCCATAGTCTTTCAACATCTCCACAACTCCAAGGACCACACAGCAGATTCCAAATCCACATCAGCCTCCTATTGGTGCCACCTCCTCCCATCCCAGTAAGGCCTAGACTCCTCCCAATGCCCAGCTGGGAAGCTGGGGCAGATCCTTCTGAGATCCACCTCAACACGAGGCAGAGAAGATGCTGCCACCAAAGGGCTTTCAGGTGCCACCAGAACGCTCTAAGGTGCCATGAAAGAGTACCAGGGTACCACCAAAGGTCCCAACCAGCCTAGCTCTGCCCCCCCTCCCCCATACCCTTCATTTTTGGGGGGAATGTGCTGCACCCTTGGCAGTGTCCCTAGGGGTTCCTCACCGAGTCCACTAGCAGCTTGGAACAAAAGAAGCAGACACAGCGCAGGATCTTCATGGTCTTGCCCAGGAAGCCCACATGGAACACGGGCTTGGCCAGCTCGATGTGCCCGAAGTGGCCTGGGCACTCCGTCATGTTCCCTGGGGGGACACCCCGACATTTTAGGAGGCTTGGAGGGGCTTTTGGGGAAGAAGGCACCAAAAGCATCAGGAGATGGAAGTGGGGGGGAATGGGGGTGCTGGCAGTCCACCTCCTTCCCCCCCACCCCAAAAAGGGAACCTTCAGAAAATGGGGAGGCCCCCAAAACAGGGAAGCCCAAATGAAGGGGGAGCCTCCTAAAAAGGGAAACCACCCCCTAAAAATGGGGGACGCCTTCCACAAAGAGGGAGCCCCTCCTTGAAGCATTGTGAGGTGCAAGAGAGGGAAACAGGGGTGCAGGGGGTCTGCCCCCCTCCCTCTCAAAAAGGAGAGCCACTCCCACAAAAGATGCCCAGAGAGACCCCCTAGGGTTTTGGGGGGGGGGGGATCAGAGGGTCCATGTGGGGTCTAGGTGGGGAGGTTCAAGGGGGTTTGGAGGCCTCAAGAAGGGAATTTTTTAGGGGGAGAGTTTGGGGGGTCTCAAGGAGAAGGAGGATTTGAGGGTCTCAGGCGGAGGGGAAGGGTTTGGGGGGTCTCACCAGCACAGGTCTGACAGCGCCCTGTCCTCTCGATGACTCCCTGCCGGGGGTCCATGAGCCCCCCGAGTTTGGGGCGCCCCCCTCGTGGCTCTGGATACTTGATGCCCCCTTCGGTCACTGACATACGTTTCTGGGGGTGAGGGGAGAGAGTGGTGTAGAAAAGAAGAGGGGATGAAGGGAAACTTAGGCAAGCAGAGACCCCCCACAAACCCCTCAGAGATGAGGGCCCCCCCAGGTGACCTCCTCCCAGGAACACCAAAGCTCCACCAAGGCACCTCCAGGGACCCAAAACCCTCCATAGCTTCCCGTACACCCTAGGGAACCTCAATCCCCTCCAGAAGCAGCCTGGCCACTTACAGGAACCCCAAGACCACTCTAGGCCACTCCAAAACCCTTCCAGGACATCCCAGAGCACCCAGGAACCTCAATTCCCCTCCTGAAGCAACCTGACCACATACGGAGACGCCAAGAGCCCTTCCAGAGGCCTCCTGAACACCCTAAGGAGGCTCAAATTGCAACCAAGCAGCCTAGCTGCTTCCAGGGACCCCAAGACCCCTTCCAGGGCGCCCCAGGACCCTTCCAGAGGCCATCCTAAAGAAGCTCAGACCGCAACTAGTAGCAGCCGGGCTACTTCCAGAGCTCCAAGCTCCCTTCCAGGGCACCCCAAACCCTCTCCCCACCCACCAATGGCGCCCCCAGCCTCTTGGGGGCGCTCCAACAGCCCTCCATTCCCCGGGGCCTCTCTATGGCCCCCTCCCGGTGCCCCGGCGCCATTTCCCGCCGCCGCCGCTTTCCCTTCTTTCCCCACCGGCCCCTTTCCCTCCGACCGCCCCAAACTCCCGTCCCCCACCTCCCCACGGCCCCAGTACCATTTCATCGGGGCTGAGGATGCCGAACTGGACTCGTTTGATGGTGCGCAAGGGGCAGGCGCTGTCGCCCGAAGGCGGCCCCCCGTGCATGGCGCCGGGCAGGACGCGGCCTGGCGCCGCCTCAGCAGCTCACAAGGAATCAGAGGAAAAGAATTTAAAAATCCGCTTCAAAATGGTCTAAAGCCACCTCCGTTCGCTTCAAATACACATTTTATAGTCACTCCACAGCGCCCGGCCGGTAAGAAAGCCTCCCCTTCGGCTCCCAGGCTGGCCGCGGGACTGCTTCCTCAAGCCCGGCCGCTCCGCGCTCCCCAGCGCACTGAGCGCTGCGCTTTCCTGTCGCCTCCTTATGTAGCCTCGGGCCCGGCGCGGGGCCGGAGACGGCGCGGGCGGAGCGGACCAAGAGGTGCAGAGGGGACGGGGGTGAGTGAGGGGTGCGAGGGATGCCGGGATAGAGGCGGTGCGGAGGGGAGCGGGCAGGGGTCTCGTTACCGCCCCCCGGGAAGAGTGGGGAGAGGCGACGAGATGGAGCGGGGTAGGGAGTTTTCCCGGGGAACCCGGCGCCGGTGATCCCCCCGTGGCCGTAGGGCTGGCTCGTGAATAATTCATGAGGCGGGCCGCAGGAAGGCGCCGCCCCGAAGGGCCGAGCGCGGAGCGCTGCCGGAGACAACCGAAGCACGGACGGGAGAAGCCGGAGAATGCCGAAGCGTAGCCGGAAGCTATCGGACATTACCGAAGGGACTGGGGAGTGACGAAGTCCTTCCGGAAGTAGCCGTAGATTGCCGAAGGGTTCGAAGGTTGCCGGAGGGCTGTGCCGCGCCGCGGCCTGCGCCGCCTCGGTCTCGCCCGCTCGCTCCACTCGCGCCGCCCTTCCCCAGCCCGGCCGCCGCCGCTAGGAAAGGCCGCGGCTTGGGCCTACTCCCGGCTTGCGGAGGAGCCGAGAGCCCGCGCGGCGTGGCCTCGGGACGGCGGAGGAGGTCTGGG
This sequence comes from Colaptes auratus, assembly GCA_015227895.2. Classification (NCBI taxonomy): domain Eukaryota; kingdom Metazoa; phylum Chordata; class Aves; order Piciformes; family Picidae; genus Colaptes; species Colaptes auratus. Next base: position 1,535 of record JAAWVA010000067.1, on the reverse strand, counting down.
GCAGACGAGTAGGGCTTGTGGGGGGTGGGAAGGTCTTGGGATCTCGGAAAGGGGTTGTAGGAGAGTGACGGGGGTTGGGGGGGAGTTAGGGGCAAGAAAAGGAGGATCGGGGGGAGCTGGGGGTGTGGAGGGCAATTTGGGCAGGAATAGGCAAGAAGGGAGCGTTTGGGAACAGGGCAGGAAAGGGGTATTCAAGGGAGCAGGGAGGGTCTGGGGGGCAGGGAGAGGCAAGAAAGAGCTGGTTGAGGTCATAAGGAGGTGTAGGAGGCGGTTTTGGGGCGCAGGAGGGTTTGGGGGACAATTGGGGCAAGAAAGGAGATTAGTGGGGGGGGAAGGACATTTGGGGCAGCAGGAGGGGTTGGGCAGCATCAGGGCAAGAGAGGGATTTGGGGGGACACTTGGGGCACAAAAGGACATTGTGGAGAGCAGGAGGATTTTGGGTGACGATTGGGGTCAAGAAAGGAGGATTGGGGCAAAAAAATGGCATTTGGTGGGAGCAGGAAGGGGCTGGGGCCCAGTTAGTTGCAAGAAGGGATTAGGGGGCACCTTGGGGCTGTTTTGTTCACCCCCCCGACATCAGTGAGGTCCACATAGAGTCACAACACAGCTGCAGCACCCAGCAGCACTCTTGGCTCCCAGTTGTACTCCACTTCTCTCCCAGTAACCCCCCCAGTTCCCCCCCTTCTCTCCCCCCTGCTTCCCCCCACACTTCTATGGGGGGCTGCTGGGCTGAGGAGGGTCCCCAATTTCTCTTCTCCCCCCTTTCTCTTCTTCCTATGGGGGGCGCTGGGTGAGGGGGTCCCCCCAATCTTCCTTCCCCCCCAACTCCCCCATTTTGAGGGTTTCCTCCTCCCCTCCGTCCACTCCTCCCCCCTCCCACTCCTCCTGGAGGGGTTCTCCCCACTCCGTATTCCTTCCCCCTTCCAATTTCCCCCTTCAGGAGAGGGGGGTTGGGTCCGGAGAGTTTCCCTTCTCCCCCCCTCCTGGGTGGGTCCCCAATTTCCATCTCTCCCCCTTCCCGCCCCCCCCCCTCCACCATTTGGGGGGGGATTGAGTCCGTGGGGGGGCTGTACCTCCCCCTCCCTCCCGGAGCCCAGCGCGCCGCCGCCTCCATCTTGCGCCGCCGCCGCCGCGACAGCACCGGCCCCGGGACAGGCCCCGGTAACGACTCCTCACCCACCCCCCGGGACCCCTCCCCTTTAATGCAGGGCCCCCTCTCCCCTCCCCCTCCCCCAGCACCCTCCTTTCACACGGGGAGGGGTCCCCAGGATCTCCTCTCTCCCTCCCCCCCTTCCCACCCCTCGGCTGCAGACACCCCACCCCCCATCTCTCGGCCGCTCCCCTGAATTCTGAGGGGGGCTCTGGGGGTGACAGCCCCCCGCTTGGAGCCCCCAGCCCAAAACCCCCGCCGACCCCCAAATCTTTCGCCAGACATCTAATAGACACCCCCCAGGACCCCAAAATTTCCACACAGCACCGTCTAAGTGCCTTCCCCCCCCCAATATACTCGCACCAGGCCCCCCAAGTTCCACCCC